>JBBYHL010000022.1:16753622-16779137 GCA_038381835.1 Adansonia madagascariensis | reverse complement strand
ATGACATATATATATATATATATATATATAAAATAAAAAAAAATCATCCTCTTTACAGCCAATTAAAACCTAATGGGGGCAGAGGTCAGAAAGTAGTACCGCCACTTTCTCTGTTATCTTCTCCTTCATATAAGACCTAATTTGTTGGCCTAATACATCTTCAATTCTCAAAAACCTAATCAAATCTATCTAGTCAAATTGTACTTTCAACAAAATTGTACCTAATCGAATTGTACTCCTTAAAACCTAATCAAATTGTGATGCTTTTAAGGTCTTTTATTGTGTCAGTCACTTCAGTTTTATTAAATTTGACCAATTTACTTTTAATTTTGTTGACTTTTAAAAATTAAAAAAATTATTTTTTTTAGATCTATTCAAAGATCGAATTATTCACTTAAATTTGAAAGTTCACTCGATATTTAAAAATGTTTAGACAAATATTAGGCCTAAAAAATAGGCTTAGATAAAAAAAATTATGTCCGATTAAAAAATGGGTCGGACCTTAGGTCTAACTTTCAAAGTTCGAGCCATGTCCGACCCGGCCCATTTCATTATTACATTATATATATTTTTATTTATATTTTATGTATTATATAATTTTTGTCATACAAATAATACACATATATAATGTTATAATGTTATAATGTAAACTTTAATAACTAAGTTAAATTATTATTTACATTTATAAACTTAATAAAAAAAATTATTAAATTAACAAAGATTAAATTTTAAAAAAATATATTTTTCATAAAATAAATTATAAAAAAATAATATCGACGGGCCTAAATGGGCTTGGACTATCTATTTCTAAATATGGGTGAGCTTAGACAAAATTCAAGGCCTATATTTCGAGCCAGATCGGACTTGGACAAGCATATTTAATGTTAATACCATACTCAAATCCTGTCCGAATTCGACTTGACCCGACCTATAATCAGGTCTAATCTTTTCCAAAATATCATGTTTATTAAACGGTAAATTTTGTTATTGAACTTCTAATTTTGTTGATTTTTGGATAAAAACTAAAGTAATGAATTAATTTAAATATTTTATAAAATATTATGTTAATGTTAGAAGTATTCAGAGGTCAATGGGTTGCGATTTGATTTTTTTTTTTAGTTTTTTTACCTAAACTCGTGCAAGCTCCAAATAAGTCCAAAATCCATATTACTACGTAAAATAATATTAACATATTAAAAAAATAATTTTATATTAATAATTATAATTAAATTTTTATAAAAATTTATCATTAATATCATATTTTGGACCTAACCAATTGGACCCAAAGTAACAGAACTTCTTCCCAAATCAATTTATGAACATATTTAATTAATGCAAACGATAAATTTCTATTATATTTGTTACTTTATACCTTAAAATTTAAAAAAAAATTAAAAATTTAATAGCAAATTCAATAAAATTAAAATATAATGATAAATTTTAATAATATATTATAATGGCAGTTATGTCCTTAATCCCTTAAAATAAAGATCCAACATTGTAAATAATTCAAATCCACTCTCATTTTCCTTACCTTGTCCATAACTACGAAGTTTGAGGCTAGTGATAGACAAGCAATGCCAATAATGTGGAGAGAGAGAGAGAGAGAGAGAGGGAGAGAAGAGATACCATTTTGTCAATGTATGTATCACTATCCTATTATTAATCTAATATTTTTTTTTCTTTAAAAAATCTCTAAGGTTAGAGATTAATTAAAATTTCCTAAGCAATTGGACCCACGAAAGGGGAGAAATATATAAATAATTAATAAAATGCTTGCTTTGCCTTGTTATTGCCTATATTTCTTTAGTCACATTGATGGAAGCTTAAAGGTTAATCTTTTCTTAATCTTCTTAAAATCATATATTAAATTCTAGTAGGTGATGCATATCATAGATTAAAATTATTAATTTTGATATATAAGTGTTGGCAACCAAATTGACCAATGCATCTAATTAAATATAAAATTAATTTCCTTCATGATGAAACCAAAACCACTAAATAGTGACACCCCTAAACAATAATTTCTTTGCAAAGAGATTAGCTAAAAGCAATCTCAAACTTTGATTTTATTTCTTCCCAAGAAAAGTAACTTGATTTAAAAATTCATGTATAAATATTTAGTTGACTTGAACATATAAGGATCAAATAAAAATGCCATCTTTGAAATTTTCTGAATTTTTTTCTTTTTTTTTCCTTCAATAATAATAATAATAGCAACAAAATGGGTGTCTAAAACTATGAAAAAACTTTCATTTATTTAATAATGGAGATGCTGATTGATGAATATATATAAAGGTGTTTGATAAGGAAAGCTATATATGAAATTATGGTATTTGGGACTATTGTGGTTTGGATTCATCTTTTGGGTATTTTCTTTTTTTATTTTATTTTATTTTATATATTATAATTTATTTGATAAAAGCCAAACAAAACTTTGTATTAACAATGTTTTCATTATTTGTATTCTTATCAATGAGGCTTAGGTCCACTCACAAAAAAAAATAATTGCATAATTCACCTGTTCCATGATAGTATTTTTATGGTATATAAGGTTGAAGAACTTCATAAAATAAACTTTTGGCCCCATTTTTGGGTAGATTGAGTGAGACATCTGCATTATGATGTTAAGATATTATTTAAGGCCTACATAAACCCATTTTATATTTCTATGTTATAGAAACAATTATTTAACATACACCTTTTAATAATAACCACATATTTCAATTCTTTTAATTTATAATTTCGCTTAATCATAATAACTTTGAACTCAAAAGTGATTTAAAAAAAAAAAAGAGAAAAATAATTAAAATAATCCTCACAAGTGTCAGAGTCTCAATAGTGAATTAACGATATAATTTGTTGATAGATGGTTGAACTATTTATTAATTTTAATAATCAAAATTCAATTCTAATAATCTTTTAAGAATAAAAGAAAGTGTGATATTAATTCCAACGTAGCTAAAAATCATTAATATATAAAATTATTTATATTTTTTTTTTTGGAGGCAGTGTTGAAAAAATAAAACCAGACTGTCCGGTTAAACAAGTTTAATTGAGAATTGATTGGTCCAATGGTTCAATGGGTGGCATATAATAAGATTTTCAGAGAACTGAATAAAACTGCTAAAAAATCAAAAATCAAAAATCGAAAAAAAATTGATAAAAAAACAAAACCGGTTTTAAGATATAATATCTAAATTAAGCATGATTTAAACCCAATTTAAATAAAACTACAGCCCAAAATACAACCCATTTGACCCAAAAAAGTTTAAACCCATTTGAGAAAAAAATTAAACCCAAAAAAGAAACCCATTTTCTACCAACATACCCGGTGCCTTCCATCTTCCACCTTCCTCCTCCAGTCCCCCACACCCCCCTCCCCCCCCCCCCCCAACAATGAACGATCTGCAAAATTATTGTTTCATTAATTCAGCCGTCTAAGCCTCCCTCCACCACGCCTCTGATTTATTCTCAAAAAGAAAAGAAAAATATTAAAGCAGCATCAACTTATTCCAGGTCCACCGCCCATCTGTCTGGGTAAGTTGTTCTAGTTCTCACTCTTCTCTCTTTTTTTTTTAAAAAAAACTATTGCTCCTTTTTCACTTCATGTAATCTGCCGCTCTCATTTCCTGATTTTTGTTGAATTTTTGAATTATTTTTATTTTTTAATTACTTAATGTTAAAATGTAATTAAGTTGTAGGTTGAATCGAAAATCGATAATTTAAAATGATCAAGTATCAATATTTATATATCATATTATAAAAATTTGTGTTATATTCATATAACACATTTGTGTTATAAAAATCAACATTTATACTATAAAAATTTTAATATATTTATATATTTATATTTTATTTATATTTTATTTTATATCATATTATATTTTAATTATTATATTTTTATTGTATCCATATTATTTTTAAAATTATAAACAAGAAAATTGTTGAATGAGGTCCAGAATGGATTTTGATTTGGATTTAAGCAATCATAGCGGCTAAGCCTCAATTATACAGGCCATAATAATAATAATAAAACTTGTCCTAGTTGCCCATCTCTCAGCCCAGATTGAAGCCGATGAAGGAGGTTTGACATTAGCCCATTATCACTTTTCTTTTTCTTTCTCTTTTAAATTATTATTTCAACAGTCCGAATCAAATTATAGTGTCTTTGAAAAGCCAGATCAAATTCAAAACCATAGATGACGATCAATGCTAGGAACTTCTTCACATATCCTATGCACTATGCCGGCCCAACTGAAGTGCAGTGGCATGCTAAGGCTCGGATTAATGCTGGGGGCCAATCTTTTACATTGTCGGTAGAGACCCAGCTGGCATGGGCCATCCTGTTGAGAAGAGAGAACTTGACGATGCTGATCACGGGAAAAAGGTCTTTAGCATGGCTCCGGGACTTGTGCGGCTGAACATCCTTCCTTTTCAGGTTCAGGGTATAGCAAGCATTCAATCCCATTGCTATTTTCCGGAACATTGATAATACTGCTTGTGGCATAAAATGCGAAATCCCTGTTTCATATCAATGAGTTTTATTTGCAGGTTGCCGCGTATGATAAGACCCAAGATAAAATGGCTTTCTTCGATCCCTCCAGCTAATGGCTTATTCTTCATATCAGGCAGCGGGGTGTGGAGTATAAAATTCCCCTAGAAATAGTTAGAAAACGAGATGAACTATAAACATGAGCTGCCGAGAAACATTTTGGTTTCGATATTAATTGTTCTTTTATCTAAAGAAAATGGTTGCTACCATTCTACAGATGCGGACACTTGCAAAGAATAAAGAGAGCCCTCCTGATGGATTATTGTGCCCCGGTGGGTGGGAAGTGCTGGTCGAAGACTACGACAGCTCGACACCATCCGACAACAGCGGAGTTCCCGAAGCTGTTCCAGCTTAAGATAAATTTCCTGAATCATAATATATTGGCATCTGATTGGGAGAGACACATGATAACACTATTTTATATGATATCTCCAATGTGCGATTCAGATCTCTTAATAAAACCGTGCACTGGTAAGTGGTAACAGAGAAAAGAAACTTAGCCTAGTTCGCTGTCATTTGGATTCCCATTCTAGCATCTGCCGTTGGCGCCCTTGGCTTAGCTTTGAGCTTCAGGGCTCATAGTACTATCTTGTGTGGTTGTGCTCTTCATAAAGAACAATGATTGGGTGGGACATGTTTCAAGGATTCTCATCTATACTTTCCTAGAAACCATAAGCCAAAAAGATGAAGAAAATTGTTATATCCCCTCACCAACTCCGTCACTAAGTGTGATTTCATTGAGGAAATAAATATTAAAAGATGGTTGGATAACTTCAATCTCATTGGAAAGATAAATTTCATTGCTACGTAACTTCTACCCGCCTAAAATTTAAAATCAAATAGAATTCCCATCAAGGTCTATATAAGGATGTAAAACCAATACTCATAAGGTAGGAACTATTAAAAATTCCTTCATTATCTCTTCCTTCTTCATTCATGACAACTTTTATTGACTTAAGCATTCCCTACCTTTACTGTTTTACAGGTTTCCTTGCAACCTCTCCATTGTTACATCAACAAAAATCAACATTCCTCATCTTTACTGTACTTTTACTGTTTTGCAGGTTTCCTTGAAGACTCTCCATTGTTGCGTCAACAAAAATCATTTAAGCAAGCAAGCAAAGGTAGTGTGATCAGATTACCTGGGGATTTTAAATATGCTTTGGCTTTTTTGTAAATTTCATTACCATTCTTTTTCTATGAGTGAAAAGCTGAAACAAGGCATGTGAAACAGATGCAGCCGAGTTTAAGGGAACGGAAGGACCCTGAAACTGTACCAGGTTGTCAAATTCAAGCACTATTAAGCATCAAAAACAAATTTCAAACTGTCATAAAATTAAAGAACAAAAATAATATGGAAGACTAATAATAATAATAATAATAATAATAATAATAATAATAATGATCTACAATTCTGAATTATGACCATGTCCTACTTTTTTTGACTTGAGATAGCTGAAAATGGGTTTCTCTGGAACAGGTAAGTACTTGACAGCCCAACCAATAGGCCATGAAACAGCTGCAATTGCGATGCAGGCACCCCATTGCCCCCAATTCAACCTCTCTGTATCTGCAAACCGTTTCAGAAATTCTACCATCACCACTTGAAGAACAATGGTTATCACTACGATTCCCATAAACAACTTATTCTTGTGTATCCCTTCAAATACGTTCTTCTTTTCGAGCTTCCTTGCGTTAAATTCATTGAAGACTTGGCACAAGACAAATGTATTGAAGATCAATGTATCGTTTATCTTCTCCGTAACGCCAAAGATTGATTCACCGCTAAATTGTAGGGTAAGGAGCACTGCTATCTGATATAAAGCTTGAGCTGTTAGGTTCCTCCACATGATATTTGTGATAAGTGGCTTGGTTCGACCAACGGGTGGTTTCTCCAGTAAATCCTTAGTAGGTCGCTCAGTGGCAAGGGCCAGAGCACCCAATGTGTCCATGATCAAGTTCACCCACAATAACTGGACTGCTGTTAGAGGGACTTCACCCGCTGACACTGCTGCCACGAAGTTGATACAAAGTGCAGCAACGTTTACAGTAAGCTGGAATTGAATGAATTTCTGGATGTTGGTATAAACACATCTTCCCCACCTCAAGACTGTGGCAACGGAAGCGAAATTATCATCCAAGATGACAATATCTGAGCTCTCTTTTGCCACTTCAGTGCCCTGAATTCCCATGGATAGACCTATGTCTGCTTCCTTGAGTGCTAGTGCATCATTTGTGCCATCGCCAGTGACTGCAACTACCTGCCCTTTCTGTTTCAAGCATTGTACCATAAGAAGTTTATCTAAAGGAGAGGATCTTGCCATAACTCGGATTTTGTCAACTTTCTCCATCCTTTCCTGTGGTGTATAATTTCTGAATTCCTCACCTTCTACCACCACTCCACTGGACATATGATCACCAGGCCTCAGAACCCCACATTCAGTAGCTATGGCTCTTGCGGTAAAAACATTGTCACCAGTGATCATTTTGATGTTTACTCCAGCATATTGGCAATCTTCCACTGCTTTCTTCACTCCAGGTCTGCAGGGATCCTTTATACCCACCAGTCCTAACAGGTTCAAGCTGTCATCATTAAGCTTTTTGTGCTCTTTTAGATTATCATACTCTTCTTCTGGAACTTGTTTATGGGCAAAAGCAATGCACATGAGGCTGCTGGCAGCCATGCGTTGAATAATTTGCTCGAATTTCATCCTTTCGGTATCATTGAGATCTTTCACGACCCCGGAAGCATCATAATAGCTTGAGCACATTGCTAGAATCATCTCTGCGGCTCCTTTCCAGTGAACATGGACAGTGTCGTCATAGTTTCTCCCAATCAAGACCCCACTTCGTTTATTCTGAGAATTGAAGGTTTCAACTTGAAGTATTGCACAACACTTATTCGTTTTCTCCATATCCATCTTCAATTCCAGGACAGCCCAAGAAAGGATTGCCTTTTCTGTAGGACTGCCCGAGAATTCAAATTCTGATCCTGGAGAAGCTCTGTAAACACTACCAGTAGTGTTTAAAGCAACTCCCTGTTGGATCAAGTCAACAACAAATGGGGAAATTGAAGAAGCACCCTCTCCCATAGATTCTTGACCAAGCCAAAATTTTGTCACTTTCATTCGGTTGAGTGTGAGAGTACCTGTTTTATCAGTACAAATTGTGGTGGCAGAACCCATTGTCTCACAGGCAGAGAGCTTTCTCACCATTGCTTGATCTGCCATCATTCTCTTCATCGAATAAGCCAGAGTCAGTGTAACCGCAAGTGGCAATCCTTCTGGAATCGCAACTACAACAATGGTAACAGCGGCAGCTACAATTCCCACGACAGCATTTATAATATCGTCAGTCTTTGTCTTGCTTCCATTGAACTCCCGATTTCCATTCTCATCTGTTGTATGGCCTGTGAAGTAACGAACCAACAGAACGACAAGAACCAGGAAAGCAACTGCCAAGCCGACCTTGCCAATTGATGAGGTCAGCTTGTTTAAGCGCGCTTGTAAAGGTGTCTGTTCATTGGTGTCACGGCTGATCTGGCACATCATTTGGCCCCACGTTGTATTCATTCCAACCGAAGTAACAAGCATCCGAGCGTACCCACCAGCCACCTTGGTCCCTGAAAGCAAGAATGGATTTTGGCTGCAATTGACCTCAACCAGGTCGCTTTCCCCGCTCATGCTTGATTCATCCACTCGCAATGAATGCCCATCTAAGAACAGTCCATCGGCAGGAACCTGATCTCCAATCTTGAGGCACACAACGTCTCCAACAACGATATCCAATATCGAAATTTGTTGGCGTCGACCTGCTCTTACAACCTCAACCTGAATATCGTTGCTAACGTTTGATAACTTGTCAAATTGTCGGTTCTGCCTATAATTACTTACAGCAGAAACAGCGATGACAAGAAATACAGCTATAAAAATGCTTCCACCGTCATACCAACCTTCTTTCAGGCCATGTTTTTTGATTCCAAAACCAAGTGAAAGAGCTGCGCAGCCTGAAAGAATCATTATAGTAAGGTCTTTAAATGCTTCAATCACAAAACGGAAAAAGCACTTCCTCGGCGTTTTCATATACGTGTTGGAACCGAATGCCTCATGTCGGCGTGCTACGTCATTGGTGCTGCCAGAAATGCCAACCTGGCTGTCGGTTCCAAGAGCAGAAGCCACGCCATCAACCGCACCATGGTTCTGCAACCTCTCGATCTTTTTCTCTTTCACTAGCTCAATGAGAGTCGTTTGATCAATTTGGAAAGGTCTGTTTTCTTCTACAACAGTGAGGGAAACATGAGGTGGTGAGACAGGAACAACAACATTGGATTTTTGTTTGGGTGTGGGGGACTTGATGACAAGGGATGAAAACATTCTAGAACAGTAGATGGTAGCGAAAATGGAGTGCCATTTCTTTCTGGATTCGTTAAAGGTTACAGGAACTCGGAATCCAAATTCAGAGCAAAGCACGTTTGATTGAAGAATGGCAGCCATTGAAAAAAAGAAGGAAAAAGAGAAAGACACAGCAATGCAAGAAGAAGAATATGATAGAGAGTGAAACGAAGGAAATGTTTAGCGCATTTGCTTAACAAAACTTAGCTGATATATTGGTGAAGAAAAATCAAAGTTGTCAGGATTTTATAGTTAAGAGTACAGCTAAAATCCACCGCGTTTTGTATCCAGGAAACTGCGAGGAGAAGTGAAAGGAAAACGATAAACTCTTTCATCGAAGTTGGCTTCGGACTTTTTTTTTCCCCCTTAATCCCCGTTGAAACGATTTTAACAAAGAATCTTGAGCACTAAGGCTCTGACTCAACCCTATTTTGAGTTTGACACTGAAATCCTTTAAAAAAAAAATTGATATTAAAATACGACTTTAATCAATAATTAATTAATTAGTTCCGACAATGATCAGTAAATATTATTTTTATTATCATATAATAATTGATATTAAATAAAATTCAATTAAATTAATAAAAATTTTATTTAAAATATAATTTACGCGAATCAAATTTGTCAAACGAACAGAATCGCTTTGTGGACAGGGCTAGTGTAAAGCATTAAAAGTGGGTTTGGCTGTAAAATGGAGCCACGTGTATTGTATTCCTTTCAGTTCAGATCTCTTTCAAATATTTTAGACAAATTTAATTTTTTTTTTTTTTTAGTTTTATGAGAATAGAATATAAAATCTATCTAAACCCTATAAATTAAAATCATCCAATGAGAGGTGAAATCAATGTTGTCGGTATTATACCGGTCGATACGTATCGATTTCGATATATAACGGTATCGATGATAGTTGATTTAATTTCGGTCTGTACCGACCATACCGGTA
The DNA here is from genome assembly GCA_038381835.1 of Adansonia madagascariensis. Taxonomy (NCBI): domain Eukaryota; kingdom Viridiplantae; phylum Streptophyta; class Magnoliopsida; order Malvales; family Malvaceae; genus Adansonia; species Adansonia madagascariensis. The sequence goes on along the minus strand of JBBYHL010000022.1, from coordinate 16,769,248 downwards.
GTTATCGGCCTATTTCGGTGGTACTGATCGAAAATAGCTGTATCGATCGGTACATAATATAAGCTTGTAAAAAAAAGTTAAACTAATATTGATCTTAAATCTGATAAATATTATATATAATTACTCATAAATTTGATGAATTTTAGACATAATTACTCAAAAATTTAATGATTATTAAAAAATTTTAACTTTACTACTTAACTGATATTGATTTTTTTATATTTATGAAATTTTTTTATAGAACATTATATATAATTGATGAATATTTAATGTATAAAATTTATTTAATTTTATTTATTTTATATTTGAAAATATTTTTCATATATATATAAATTAAAAATATTCAAACTTCGATAAACTTGAAATGGTATATCGAAACACACTGTACCAATATGTACATATACCAAAATAAAAACAGTACATCCACCGATACTGTACTGACTACTTTAAATGAAATAAAGACACTTTTTTTTTTTAATTAAAATTATAGAAAAAATTAAAATTCCTAGCGAAGCAGGGGTAAACATTCTCTAGTATTGTTATAATTGTGAGAATGGAATTTTTTACATATCCTATATGCTGTTTATACTTTGTACTTTTGTTTTTAATAATCAATATTCGATTCTTTACAAATCTGTTTACACTTCCAATAGCACATTCCATCGTAAATATGTTCTTTTGTATATTTATATATAAGAAAAAAAAAAAGTATGTAGGGAAGACCATACCGATAACATCTAGGATTCAATTAATAATCAATTTCATTATTCGTCATCCAATTAATTAGTATAAATTTTATAGGTAGTAACTTGGAAGCTTAATTACCGGATCTAACAATTCGTGTATCTATTATGTTAATGTATATTTATATGTTCTACTCATATTTAAAGTATTATTCATTTATATAAATTTTTATGCATCGATAATTCATGTTATATGATTTTAACATATTTTTTTATTTGTATTTATGTCGTGCTGAGTTTTCATTTTGTGTTTTAATTATCTTCACTCTCTTATCTCTTTTGCACTTTCCCCTTGGCTAGTAAATATTGAATACTTTTTTCAAAATAATTTATACATGTCCATAAACAGGTGCAATGAAAATTAACAAAATTCGGACTTGTTGTTTAATTAAGTTGTTTTATATAATATTTTTTAAAAATAAAATATAGCATATTTAGAGTTCTAATCATAACATCTAAAAATGCCTATTATTCAGTTTTAATCAAATTAACCAACCGAAAATAAAATTTGATTCGATTAATCGGTTAATAAAACAAATTTCGATTAAGTTAACAGTTAACATAAATAAAAACTCAGTTAATTCGATTAATGATTATTCGATTTAGTTATTAATGAATATCTCTAATAACATCTACAATCTTTGTGTAGCACTATTCAAAAAAAAAAAAAGGAAAAATTTTATTCTAACGATTAAGTTTCATAATTAAATTTATATTTTTGTAGCTTAATCATTGAATTAGTAATTCTTCATCCTTCTACTTTTATTGTTCCTTCCATCAAGGAAAAAAATAAAATAAAACTTAATCATTGAATTAGTAATTTTTCGTTCTATTAGACTTAGCAATTTGTATATTCATATATTTTTCATGTTACAATCGTGTTTGAGATATTTTATATTTATATAAATTTTAATACGTAAATAAATAATATTATATAGATTTTTAGACATATATTCTTGTTGTATTTTAATTATTTTTTTTATGTCATATTCGTGTAATCCTGTTTGGTTTTATATATATGTTTTTAAGAAGCATAAGGTTCAAAGTTTGATTATTTTTCCTTTTTTTGGTGCTTCTTATATGTAAAAACTAAAATAAAATAAAGGTAAGTTAAAAAAGAGGGAGGCAAGATGAAGCAAAATAGCTTTTTTTTTTGTTCGAAAAAGACAAATACGATGGTTTTGATAAATACTTACTCCGTTTCACTTTATCTATTTATAAAATTATTATTTTATCCTTTTGTATTTTATGCTTTTTTATATTTACCTTTATATATATATATTAGATGTAACAAATGAAAATTTTTAATAATTGGTTAAAGTAATTTAGATAAATTTTTTTATTGATAATTTATTTTAAAATGACGTTTATAATTAAATTATAATATTATGCTTTAAAACATTTAGAAATTAATAAATACAAAGTTAACTGAAATGGAACGAAACAATTATTAATGTCACCATGGCATAAAAGTGAAATGGGATTTATATTTCAACATTCCAATCAAATCCAACCGAAAAAAAAAAGGGGGGTAAGACAGATATTACAATTTTCATATGCTTTCCTCCGTTGTCATCCTACTATATAAGAATCTACTTAGATAGATAGCGAATAAAATTACAAACAATTTTGATGTGAAATTAGATACTTTAGCAGTGAAATTAAAATCAATAATAAGGTATATATTTAAATATAAATATAAAGATAGCGATGAGTTAAATTATAATGAGAAATGATAATAATAAATTAAAATGTGTTTATAGATGATAAATAATTTAAATTATATTTATATATAATAAAATATAAATATAAATTATATTTATGTTAAATAATAATTAAAATGATATTTATATTTAAAAATAAATGACATAAATTAAAATTATATTTGCAATAAATGATAATAATTAAAAATTATTAAAATTATATTTAAGAATACATTAATAATTATAAAAAAATAATTAATAGTTTTTTAAAAAAAAAATGAAGATGATAGAAAGAGAATTAATTCCCTCCACTGAATCCAGTTCCTCACTGGAGCTCCAATCATGGAGTCCAGTCCTGTAGAAGCCCCACTTAGGAAGCTTGCAAAGTTGCAATTTGAGGGACTTCTTTCCTAAAAAATTTCTTGGAAGCGCGACGGAATCTAAAAGAAGTCTTTTAAGTATCTCTTTAAAAGTGTTTTGACATGCCTCTGAGGGGAAGGCTCGCTGGGTCAATCTTAATATTTCCTTGTTGGGTAGGAAGCAAAGTCATGGAAACATACTCCCGTCCTCATGCGTTTGAAAACTTGCCTTCAAACTTTTTTAAACAGAACAAATTATAAAAAAAAAAAATTAAAAAAAAAAAAGGAAAATTCCGAGTAACGTGCAATTCTAAATATTGAATATAAGACCCTACAGTAAAAACAAAGGCTTTTTCCTTTAATTTATAGTTTGAATGAAACAATGCAGGCAGCTGGATAAGTGCCAAAATAATTTTAAAAAAAAATTAAATTCTATATTAAATAACATTTTTACTCTCTTTTTATATAAATTTACTATAATCTAATAGAAAATTTTTTGTCATTTTTATCACTTTAACTCAGTGACATCAATTTAGTTAACCATTTTATTAATAGTATAGATTGTTCAGAGCCTCATACAGCAAAGATAACATAGCAAAAGCTTGTTTTTTTTTTCTTTCTCAAATTGGAAGTTGAATTCGAAATCATTATCGGGTCACCAATGATTCAGCTGATTTTACTTTATTGCTAAGAGCCATGGGCAGTAGTTGCTAGCTCCTTGCTTTCCTGCGGCAATATAAATGTTTTCTAACAGTAATCAAGTTGAACTATAATAATAATAGTGAAGGATACAGGAAGTTTAATACATAAAACAGTCTACAAACAGGGTTGAAAAATGACCATAAATCTTCTTGCATCATCAAACGGATTTTTTTTATTTTTTTTTAAGGAACATTCATGACTTGGATGGACTGCAACATGTCTGAGACAGCAATTACAAGGTCACCTGATTTGATCATTCCCCTGGCCTTGAGTAACGAGAAGGTTTTATTAAGGTTGCTTTCCATATCATCCGAGAAGCTGAGACGGAAGGGGATGAGGCCCCACTGCAGGTTCAGACGCCTCCGGACAGAAGTCGTGGTTGTAAATGCAAAGATGGGGCAATCTGGTCTACATCGTGACAGGAGAGATGCCATGTGGCCTGTCTTTGTGTAGACGAAAAGGGCATCCACCTCTAAATTGTTAGCTGCATATCACAACCAAAACTCATATCAAGACCATAATTAAAGAAGAACTAACTTGGAATGAAATGTTTGATATCTATCAGCTCCATTTTCCCGAGTTCTATAGCGAAGCTGAAAAAGACGAGATAAGTAACATGAATTTACAAAGATTCTTTCCAGGACATACGCCGTACCAGGATAAATAAATTTATGCCTCAAATACTCAAAAGAGCAATAATGTGTTTTATGTCTCAAGAGACCACAGTGAATTCGATGAAAAGAGAAGACACGTAGATACAGGATACGTATATGCATGCAGGTATAAATTTCCATATACATGAAAATATATTATGGAGCCAGAGATTCTTACCCATCTTGGCTGCAGAATTACAAATCTCTTCAGAGATACTATCTGCGAATGAAGTTCCTACATCCGGCAGTACCATAGCTTCGTGGCGTTTTTCCTCCCTCCACCATTTCTCTATTCTCACACTAACACTTCTCAGAACAGCCAGTGCCTTTTCTGGGTACTGTCCCATTGCTGATTCACCCGAAAGCATTAAAGCGTCGGCTCGCTGCCTTACCGCTTCAGAAACATCGGCAACTTCAGCTCGGGTGGGTGTGGGGTATTCAATCATTGATTCAAGTAGCTGGGAGGCAACAATCACTGGCTTATTTAGCTGCCTGCATAGCTGGACGATCTTTTGCTGAGCAGATGGAACCTGTTCCAATGGTATTTGAGCACCCAAGTCTCCTCTCGCAACCATAGCTCCGTCTGATGCTTGAATAATTTCTTTCAAGTTCTTTAATGAGTCAATACTCTCTATTTTTGCAATTACAGCTATGTCACTGCATCACAAAAATTGAGATGCCATTTTCAGGGGAAAAAAAAGATCAATATATGTTACTCGTTTTTGGAACACTATTTCTTATGTTACCAAAAAGAGTCTTCAGTTTCAGTCTCAAATTCTATTTCGTAAATGTTGAAAGTGCACGTGCAGCATGTATGTCAAAAGAAGTTCAAACATCATTCAAAAACATCCAGATTGACCGCAACCATTCCAAGATACGATGAGTGCAAGGCAATGTATGACACTTACCTACCACGTGACCTAGCAGCAATATAGCTTTTCAGATGATTAATCACTTCAGCAGATTTGACAAAGGATATTGCAATAAAATCTACACCTTCTGCGATACCAAAGTCGATATCCAACCAATCCTGAAGTGAAAACAAAGCTTTGATCATGCAACTCTGAATAAAGTTTTTGCTTCTAGATTAGTCCTTCACCAGAAACAAATATACCACCCACGTAGGCAACACAACAGAATAAGAAGGTAATTACATGCATGGAGGCATATAATAAGACACGCTTAACTACTCGAGCATTAAAGTTTTGAAATCGTGATAAACTACAGAGCAAATAGCAAAAAACAGATCCCAAAAGTACCATTGTTGGGGTTGAATGAATTGGAGTTGCTTCCCTCCCTCACTTGCAGCAAAGTTGCATCAATTAATTATGAGTTTTGTTTATTAACATTTTACAGATACATGAACTTCTTTTTGCAGCATTACATAAAGCAATTCCTTATCATTTTACAGAAAAAGAAAACGCCACGAGAGTTGACTTTATTTAAAGACAATGTTTAACAAGTTAAATAATTTAATACCAGTATGTAGGATGCAGAAAAATTCGGATAACCGCATGGTTAATTCAAAGAGACACAAAAATTCTTAATTTCGGTAGTTCCTAATGTCCGATTCCATTGCTACTGTATGTGACCAAAAACGAATTATAGATACCTTTGGATAAAACTAGCAGTCACAATAGCTAAACTCATTGGACATCAATTAATAAAATTCAAAGAGCAAATAAGATAAACAAGTAAAAAACCTTGGAAGAAATGGTAGGAAGCATAGCATTACGCTCACGAACAAGACTCCCATCCCTCCAGAAAGTCAGATTAGCTCGCGGAAGCAACAATCCTGGATCAGTACACCTACACTTAACATCAGGACCAATCTTCTCAATCACCTCAAACCTCACCATTCCACCATCAACCAAAAGTTCATCCCCAACTTTCACATCTATATACCAACATCAAACAATCTTATTAAATCAGCAATAAATCAATTTGCTCAACATACTTATTTGGTTTTGAGCTAAAATTAAGTAACAAACCTTCAGCAAAACCGTCATAATTCACATTAATTGTTCGCTCCGGCCGGGGAGTACCGAAAGCCCTAACACTAAATGTCCAGATTTCTCCATCCTACATTCAATAATGAATAATTCAAGACAAACGAAATAAACAAATTTTGAATTTTTCTCAGAAAAATAATGTCTTTTTTTTTTTTTTTTTCACTTAACCTCAGCTTTAGCGGAGGCAGCGCCACCGAGATCTCCCATGTGAATCTCGCTACCTTCAGTATCCATCATAATAGCGACGGCAAATCCTTTCTCTTCGTTGAGTCTCCTCACCCGCTCGATCACCATCTGGTGCCACTCGCGTGTGCCGTGGCACATGTTGATCCGAGCCACGTTCATGCCTCCGACAGCCAATGCTTCCAGCTGCTCGAAACCGCACGTGGCTGGACCGATCGTGCAGACTAGCTTCGTCCGCCTCGTGCTCCGGAATCCGTTCTCCTTCAGCTCCGCCTCTGTCACGGCGTCCACCTCGATCCCCGTCGCCGCTCCCGAATCCGAAGGCGCATGAGACGGAGCGGCCCCGACGTTGTCCGCCAATAAAACTCCCGCAGCTCCACTCTGGCCGTTGCCGGAAGCCAGAACTTGCGATGACGTGGCATCGAGATCTGAAGACAACCATTTCGTGATAGTAATAGAGTGGTTTTTGCTTGGTAGGTTAATTAACGGGAACCGTGGGTAGGCCGTTGCCGGAAGTTTAGGGCGACTGAGGTAAGGAGCACGGGAAGGAGTGAATAGTTGGAGGGACTGCGACATTGTTACCGGGAAAAGAAAACGGTTGCCGGTGGCCGGAAATGTATAGAGCAAGTGAATTAGTTGGAGTTTTCCTTTCAACTTTTTCTCGAGGTTTATTAAGAGGTATTTGAGAAAGGAGGCGGATAAACCGAAGAGAAGAACCGTGTTTGGCACTCGGGAAATATCGCCAAGTGACCAGGCAACTTAAAACAGACAAACGTTGCTTTTCTCCGCTGTTTGTCAAACAGAACTTCGAGGATTGATGGAAGTTGAGACTTGGGACTGATAGCAGGTCGGATGCAATCTTTTTTTTGCTTACGTGGCTATTTTTGGTTTGTTGAAAAGGAGATGATAAGAGCCTAGAGAGGGCTTTGGCTTTCTAATGTTGGGTTTACGATGAGATTGAATCATTGGAATGGAGCTATAAATGAACAGGACTGATGGGTTGAAAAAGTGCTTTTATTTTGGGCCTCGACAACGTGGATTAATTGATAAAGGAGAGTATAAATATCAATTTTGATTTAAATTTAAAAAATTTAATTAATTTATTAGATTTAAATTTAATTTAATCTAATTTGATTATAAAAAAGTTAATAAGTCAAAATCAAAGTCGAAAAAAATCATAATGGACCAATCAATTCAATGAGAAATCGATTGGTCCAGCAGTTCAACCGTGTGTTAAAAAATCAAATTTTTATCGAATTGGTCAGAACCACTTAAAAATCAAGAATCGAAGACCAAAAAAATCGGTAGAACATATTTTTTTTTGAATTTTTCTTTAAAAATATTTAGAATTTATTTTATATAAATCTCTATTTAATTTATATTTTTTATTTTTAGATTTTTTTATTTTTTAAAATATTTTTTTATTTTTTATATTTCTTAATTGTTTAATTTATAAGGTAGTTGAACTGATGATTAAACTGGAAACTGATGGTTCAACCAGTTTGACCACAGATTCGGATTTTGAAACCTTGCTCGAAACCAAAAAACTTGAATCTGAAAATGATTCGAATCCATAATGACCCAAACTAGATTGTTAAACTCAATTGATCTGAATTTAAAATAATTTAAAACCAAAATAAACCAAACTCAAAGTGTCCTGAAACTAAAACAGTCAGACCCAAAAATGATTCAATCCAAATTATCTCGATCCAAAACTAATATGATTCGCGAAATTGAAAAATCTAGCATATTTAATTCTTTGGCCCTCTAAAGGTATTTAAGCTTTAAAAAATAAGTTACAATTTTTTAAACTAGAACTAGAATATGCCTTTCACCACTTTTATGGTAGAAAAATAGCTATGTTATTAAAATAAATAAATAAATAGATATATATATATATGTCATAATTGTACCTTCTGATAGATTATAAATTTATAGCTTTCTAATAATCACTTTCGATAAAAAGGTAAATAGGTACCATTTCGATGAACTGATACAGTTATTGGACAAAATGATGCATCTTTCTAGTCAACGGTTGTAATAGTTTATAAAAAGACTTATCAATTGAGACACATCTCTTTAATTGTGTCTTTTATGGCCTATAAATACCAACCTTAATTGTCAAATCATTCATCCCAACATCAATTCCAAAACAACTCCAAAAGTTTGATAAAAAAAAATAAAAGATTAAGAAGTTCTTCCATATTGCTAGTGGCGAAACTCATAAGGTTTCATTGTATCTTGAAAATGTTATTGCTTAAATCCATTAGCAAATTTTATATGGGGGCAAATAACTTCTAAAAAAAGCAATTCAAATTCAATTTTCGTTGTTGTAAACCCATCTACAATATTTTCTCTAACAATTTTAGAGAGTTATTAGAGATGGCCACATAAACAGATATTATTTACAAAGTGATGAATTAAGAACTCATGAAATTGGATCGATTGATGGCATTAACTTCAACTAATAGAATGATAAGATAATGTTTCTTCCTATCGTGTTAAACATCAAAGCAAGTTATCTCAAAGTTTGTTTTATTTGTAGATTTACTTTTGTGATAACAAAGTAAGTATGTTTTTATATTTTATATATACTTTGGTAACTTTGTCCACAATAGAAGTGAATAAAAAATTGCTCGGACATTGATAGAATTTCATCTACTATTGTGGATATATGTGTTTAAATAAAATAACTAAGAATGTTCATGCATGATAAAAGATGTATGGTTTAGTTAGGAAACCAACCCATTAAGCCATATTTTCCCAATTAGATGAAATTGGTAAATATTCTTCCTCCACTAAAAGCTGATTATTCTCTATGAAATCTTAGTCTCATTCACTTTACAAAGGTAATAGGGTCCCTTTGTAATTGAATGCAAACTTAAATTATAAGATATTTATGTGCAATAGATTAAAAGATTGAATAAGTATTCATGGATTTCTATTTTTTCCATACCAAGAATAGGTATTAGTTATGCATCCCTAATGCGTGGTCTTAATAAAGGCATTGATTTTCAAAACTATAAATATTAGATTTGGCCACTCGATAAGTTAGTCCTTCTAAATTTGCTATAAGTCTTTGCATGAAAAAATGTCAATTATATACTTAATAAAGCACCTTACAGGAAGTTACATATGAATTGTGGAATGGAATGAGTTTCTCTCAAATACTTTAACGTGTAGGGGTATCTTGCTAAGGCAGTAATACATAATCCTATAAAGGTCAAGATATGACCTAAAATTGAAAATGTGAATGTCTGCAAATGCGAATGAGCACTATGTTCTGTACCTATTTGATTAGATCGTGGCCTAGTCATTAAGGACAAAAGAAAGACATGTGAGAAAATGTCAACTCTATGCAACAAATGAATTCAGTATGGTCTTAGTGTCGAAGGCATTAACATAATAACTAAGGGAGAATATCGTGGCCTAGTATCAGCATGCCTTAGTGCTATCATGACTACCCCGAAATGAAGTAGCGAACAAGTCCTTGTCCATGGGATTGGTAATCTTTAATGGTGCCAAAAGTGGTACAAGTCCTAAAAGAAAATCATTGGGCTACAAATAAATTTTTTAGACAAAACTGAAAGCTGATAGAATTATTGATAAATACAAGTTTTGGCTTATTGCTAAAGTATGTAAAACAACAAGGTCTGGATGATTTTGATACATATTCACTTATATCAAGAATAACATCCATATAGATGTTAATGGCCATTATTGCTACTTACAAGATAGAAATATATCAAATAGATGTAAAGAAAGCTTTCCTAAAAGGTGGCCTTAATGAAAAAGTATATATACAACAACCCAAGGGGTTTGTTATCAAAGGAAAGGAAAAGAAAATGTGTAAACTTGACAAGTCATTATTGACTTGAAACAAGCTCTTAAATAGTGGCATGAAAAGTTTGACAAAGTTATGTTATCAAATGACTTTGAAATCAATGAGGTTGATAAGTGTATCTATATGAAGAACACTAAAAAAAACTATGCGATTGTATGTCTACATGTAGATGACACATCAAGTCTAAAAAGTGCATGTTAACTAAAAGCTTGACATGAAAGATTTGGTTGTCACTGTTGTCAGACTTGGAATCAAAATTTTTAGGACATATGATGGATCTGTATTGTCCCAATCTTATGATATTTAGAAAATTTTTTACAATTGTTTTTAAAATGACAATAATATTGGTAAACCACCAATGAAGTTGAATGTGGATCTGTCCAAAATAAAAGATGAGGCAAAAGGAATAAAAAAACCAAAATATTCTCAAATAATTAGAAGTTTGATGTATGCAAGGCATTCTATAAAACCAAATATTGCATTTGCTATGTGCAAATTGACAAGATTTACAAATAATCCTAATATAAACCATTGAAAAGCTATCGCTAAGATTTTGGTTATTTAAAGAAAACTATAAATTTAAGATTATTCTGTAGTGATTATCCCATTATAGTAAAAGGATATTCGGATGCAAGTTAGATCAGAATAAACTTTAGATTGGATTTTTACCATCGATGGTGGAGTTATTAGCTAGGCTTTTAAAAAGCAAATTTGCATATCTCATTCGACAATGAAGGCTAAATTTATAGCTCTAGCAATCACATGAAAAAAAACGGAATGGGTAAGGAATTTTTATTAGATATTAAGCTGTGACCACAACATATGTCAATTATTTCTGTGTTCTGTAAGGACGACTCTACAATATCTCTAACCTATAACAAGATATATAATGGAATGTCTAGACACATTAGTTTGAAACATGAGTATATATGGCAACAAGAGATGGTATAGTCGTCGTCTCCTATGTTAGGTCAACAATTTAGCAGACCTATTAACCAAAGGTTTGTCAAGGGAAATGGTAAAAGATTATGTTGCTAAAATAAGACTAAAACCTATATTAAAACTGTCATTGGTGACAGGAACTCTATTTTATTCTAATAATAGTTAGTTTTAAGATTTAAAAGGTAATAACAAGCTATTTTAATGAAGAGACACTAAAAAACATGATTTAGTGCGGAATAGTTTAGGAGCATGAGTTAAACTCTTAATAGATCAGTAGTAATATTATTGTAAGGATTCCAGCTATACGTATATAGAAATGGTGCTACTTCTTACAAGAATTTAAAGGTTTTACTCTTGTAAATATTCATGAAACGAGGAAAAGCACATAGCTATAATAGTGCTGAAGCAATACAATTCTTAGCTTTTCTTTAGATACGATAATGTGTGTGATTTATTCGGCTCTAACTCAAAAGTAAGCAACTAGACATCTATTACATTACTGGAACTTTGATAAATTTACACTACTGAAAGGTTTAAATCTAATGATACCTTTATGCATAACTATAAAGTTTATAATATTTTAGAATTTGTAATCTCGTAGATGATTATTGTTATTGTATCTTATGGTAAATTAAAAATTATAGCCATCCAATAATCACTTTGGATGAAAAGGTACATAGGCACCATTTGGATGAAATGATGCATTTGTTGGATGAAAGGATGCATCTTTATAGTTAATGGTTGCAATGGTTTATGAAAAGACTTATTAATTGAGACATGTCTCTTTGATTGTGTCTTTTGGTGCTTACAAATACCAACCCCAATTGCCAAAATATTCATCCTAAAATCAATTCCAAAATAATTCTAAAAGTTTGATAAAAAGAATAAACGATTAGAGAGTTCTTCAATGTTGCTAGTTGCAAAATTCCATGGTTTTGTTATATCCTATGAGCAAATAACTCTCCAAAGAAAGCAATTCATCATGCCTCAAAGTCTTGATTCAATTTTTATTTTTGTCTACCCATCTACATTATTTTCCCTAACAATATATTGTTATTTTTTATTTTCTATAATAGTTAGATTTATTTTTTATCTTTTTTTATTAAGTTTGATGTCACATCATTTTAAAGCTTTTAAATATTTCTACTATTGTTTTGGTGAATCTTTTTTGCATTCAAAAGATATATTAATGTATTGTGGTGAAAAAAGTCATTTTTTAAAGCTTAGTTTCATAGGTTTTTAAATTAAAAAAATGCAATTGCTTCAAGTTTATTTATTGCTACCTTAAGTGAATCTTTTATTGCTAGATGGATTTGTATTGTTAGTGTCTTATGTCATTAGCAACTTAGTTGCTTTGCTAAAATAGTTTAGTAACCGTATGTATATGTATATATGTTAGCAAGCTTAATTATACAAGTTTTTAAAGAATCTAAAATCAGTAGAGAATGTGTTTGCTTGTAGCTATGCTTTTCTAATACAAGTTTTGTATATGTGATTCTCTGTTTGATGAAATGTCTAAATGAAATTCTTGCACACTATATCTTTAAAGAGTGTTCTATTTTGAATTGCTCATTAGCTAAGTTGGAGATAGATTGAATTTTTTAATGCTTTGACATAAGAGGTTTTTACTTTCAAAAATCCATTTGTTTCACAATTACATTTTAATTTATTTTTTAAAATTAACTTAATTTTTTGGATTTATATCTGATGTATTGTTAGTGTATAAATTTATATACTATCAGTAACTTATATCATGGTACCTATTAAAAAATATATTTACTGTATTATTTTAAAGGATTTTTAAAACTTTTTATTTGTTTATTAATATGGTGTTATAACATAATTTACTAACAATGTATAAATCTATATACTAACAGTGCATTAAATATAAACTTGAATTTTTTAAAACAATACTTATTGTTGTTTGAATGATCTTGAAAATCATTTATGAAAAGTAGATTAACATCTAAATGCCCTATGGTTGGCATCCAAATGAAAATAACTTGGCATTTAATGCCTAAAGCATGGCATCCGAATGCCTCTGGCTAGTTTTGCTCCTAGGAAATGTTTTACGCTTTTATGAGGTGTTGTAGAGGGTTATCATCCCAAAACTAGAGTGTTTTGCATTTGATAATAGCATTACTTTGTTTGCTAGCAACTAGCAATTTAAGAATCTTACATAGTAATAATCTTAAATCACTGAGGTAATAAGATCATCGCCTTAAGAGATAGTATATCCCAATCTAAAAGGGTGAGAATATTTTATCACTTTAGTAAAGTAATATTTATTATTATTAAGTTTACAAATTTATCATCATAATAAGAGATAAACACGAAATTTCCTTTAAGTTTAATATTTATAAACAAATCTACGTATAGAATTAAGAAATTTATAATTTCTTTACTGATATGTTTTACTTTTTTTCTCTCATCTTTTTTCAATTTTTATGAAGTTTTTTTTCCTTATTTATATCATTCATTTTTCAATTAAGTTTTTCATTTATATTTCTCACTATGTTTGCAAAGCTTGAAGGATTGTTTTTGAGTTTCTTGGTAAGAACATTCATCACTTTAGATACCATTAATCTCATAAAATTTTAGGAGTATTTTGATTTATATGAAAATGTTTATAATGAATTTAGTGGCATCCGAATGCCTCTGGCTAGTTCTGCTCCGAGGAAATGTTTTACGCTTTTATGAGGCGTTGTATGGGGTCATCATCCCAGAAACTAGAGTGATTCGCATTTGATAATAGCATCACTTTGTTTGCTAGCAACTAGCAATTTGAGAATCCGCATAGTAATAATTTTAAATCACTGAGGTGATAAAATCACTGCTTTAAGAGATAGTACATCCCAATCTAAAAATGTGAGAATATTTTATCACTTTGGTAAAATAATGTTTATTATTATTAATTTTACAAATTTATCATCATAATAAGAGATAAACACGAAATTTTCCTTCAAGTTTAATATTTATAAACAAATTTACATACATAATTGAGAAATTTATAATTTCTTTCAATTTTACTGATATGTTTTACTTTTTTTCTCTCATCTTTTTTCAATTTTTATTAAGTTTTTTTTCCTTATTTATATCATTCATTTTTCAATTAAGTTTTTCATTTATATTTCTCACTATGTTTGCAAAGCTTGAAGGATTGTTTCTGAGTTTCTTGGTAAGAGCATTCATCACTTTAGACACCATCAATCTCATAAAATTTTATGAGTATTTTGATTTATATGAAATTGTTTATAATGAATTCAGTAATTATGTTTTAGCCCATTAGCTTAATTTAGATTGATTTGGTTAATTTTTACTTTTTTATAAGGTTATTTTGAATATTTTGTAATTAGTAATTTATTTTTACATGTAATACTAAGCACGATGATTTAAGATCACTAGTGATTTATAATGTTATACCAAACATTGTAACATAAAATCACTAGTAATGAAATCACGTTATTACCATGAATTATTAAATCACCATGGTGATTTTGCAAATGATACCAAATGCCACCGTAGAGAAAAGGATAATATTCCATTGTTTGAAATTTATTTTCATGTATCAAGTTATTTTTACGAAACAAACATTAAAAAATACAAAAATCATATTTTGAAAATTATTTTTCATAAAAAAAACAAATGTTCAACGGATGATTGCGGCTTACCTACTTTTGGCTTCGATTATGTTATTGTTTGGTCATTCATTAGTAAGCAGGGTCAAGCAAAAAAATCAAAAAAATTGAAAATTGATTCGAACAATAACATTTGGTTTGTTTTTTTAATTTCAATTCTGTTTTGACTCACATAATAATTTGACATATTCATTTCGATTCAAAAGTTAAAAAAATTACAATTATTCAAATCGAGCTAAATTATATTTTTATTTAAGTTTGATTCAACTTTTAATTTCTTATAATAGTTTAGTGGAAAAAAATTTAAAATACAACAGAAAAATATATTTTTTTAAATTTAAAAAATTAATGAATTAAATCAATTCAAATTGGCTTGAAATTGACTCGAGCTTAGCCATGATTACTCCTATGAGCAAGTGTTGGTCATTCATTAAAAATATACACATATATTGGCTATTTTATTAAAATAATATAAAAAAATTTTATTTACCAAAATAAGCTATTTTCAAATTATTTACTAAAATAGGCCAATTTTAAAAAGCCATTGAGAAATCACCATTTCAAATGATGATTTCTCAACATAAAAAAAAATTATAAAATTTAGTTGAGAAATCGCCATCTGATATGACGATTTCTCAGCATCTAAATAACAAAATCGTGACATAAATACTAAATACTATTGGGAAATCGCCATATGAGTTGGCCATTTCCCGATAGAAATTTTGGAAAAATTTCAAAAAAAGAAAATAAACTAATAATGATTAAAAAAATAAAATAAAAAAATAATTATAAAGAAAGAAATAATAATTATTAAAATTATTAATAAAAATTTTAATTACCTTTTTAC
>JBBYHL010000022.1:16713252-16753522 GCA_038381835.1 Adansonia madagascariensis | reverse complement strand
ATTAGGATTTAATATAAAATATTTTTATTTTTTATTAGTTTTTAAATATTAACTCAAGATTAATAAAAATAATTTTTAACATTTTATTCTTTGTAAATACTATTTTAATATATATAATTTATATATATTTTTATATATACAGGAAGAGTAGGTTTCATTAAGAACATAGAGAAGAGTAACAATAAAGAAAAAAATAAAATTAGAGGTAAAAAAGTAATTAAAATTTTTAATAATAATTTTAATAATTATTATTTCCTTCTTTATATTTATTTTTTTAATCTTACTCTTTTTTAATAATTATTAGTTTATTTTCTTTTTTGAAATTTTTTAAAAATTTATATATTGAAAAATAATCATTTAATTTGACGATTTTTCAATTAAATTTTATAATTTTTTTATGTTGAGAAATCGTCATTTAAAATGATAATTTTTTTAAAATTAATCTAATAAATAATTAAAAAAAACTTATTTTAATAAATAAAATTTTTTTATATTATTCTAATAAAAAAAGCTACATATACTATTGTGAAGTATAATATATGTCAAGTACATTTATAATGAAATCATTTAAATTTATAAGTTTAATAAAAGAAAATTACAATTATGTCTTATATTAGGTAATAAAATAATATATTATATAAAAAATGGCAAAGTGACCACGTAACCATCACTAGTCGTACACGTCACCAGCGACCGTGTCCATGAATCAATGCCCTTCTTCTTTGCTTCACCCACTTTCTTCAACAACTTAAAAAAAAAGAAAAAGGAAGATCAGAATTTCCTTTCGACTCCCTCAAAAGTTTCAATTTCTCCTTTACGATCCAGGCTAGCCTCTCCTTCCCCACCGTTCATCATCGTCACAACCTAACCTTTTAATCCAGGTAAAAAAAAAATGGATGTTTTATTTTGTTTGGATTGTTAGATCCGTTTCTTTGATCGATTTGATAAGATATAAAAAAGGGTTATTGATTGTTTCTTCTTAAGGTAATCAGAAAAGATGGGGGCCTTCATATCGAAGTTTTGGTTCATGTTATTTCCCGCAAAGGAATATAAGATTGTGGTGGTAGGGTTGGATAATGCAGGCAAAACGACGACGCTTTATAAGCTCCACCTTGGCGAGGTTGTTACTACCCATCCTACTGTTGGTAGCAACGTTGAAGAGCTTGTTTATAAAAACATCCGCTTCGAGGTAATCTTTCAATTTTTTTTTTCCTTTTTAGATGTTATTTACGATTTCTTGATGACTTAATTTCTGGGTTTTCGTTTTTTAATCGCGTTTTAGTTAATTTTATGGAAATAGTTTGTTTTTCCTCGGAAGATTTGGTTGGTTATAGTTAAAATTCAAGGGGCTAATTAGTTTCTTGCAAATGGCTTGTATATTAGTGAGTTGGCTCAATGGTTTGAATCTTTTTGATAGGTTTTTGTAGTTATGGAAAAGGTTTGAGAGGTTGAATCAAATAGGTTTAAAACTTGGAAATCTTTTGTTTAGTTTTCATGTCGTGATTATTTAGCCAATGAAATGTGATTTTTGCTGATTGTGAATATCTTTCTAATTATGATTTTTTTTTTTATGAGCTGTTATGAAATGAATCCACATATCTGAAGGGAAATTAATTATTACATAGCTTTTGATACTTAGAAATTGTTTTCGGAACTTGTTTGATGCGTAATCTTAAGCCAAGGTAGCTCTGATCTCTTGTTAGGAATTAGGAGACCTTGTTTGAAGTAATTTTCGCAATGGTTCACCGGAAAGTTGGAAAGCAGGTTATAGTTGTTTTGTACTGGAGTAGCGTATGCGTTATTGTAAGAAATAGATGAATACTATGCTATCTGGACTTGTGTGTGAATGTCAAAAACAATTGTGTCTAAGTTTTTTTCATGAATTTGGACAGTTCTTGGAGGGTCGTATCCCCATCCTTATGTCCGAATTTGTGTTGGACATGGGTACTTCTAGAAAAATGAAGAGTCGGAGCAACATAGTATGAGTATTTAGACATGCTATATGGCTATGGCCGTACTACTGTGTTGTATTGTACATCTACTTTTCACTTTCCTATTATTCATGTCTCTATGTTTAGCTGTAAACTAAGGGTGTGCCACGAGGGTTGGTACTGCCTATTTAGGAACCTATAAAGCTCATTTTACGAGTTCAGCTAGCATGCTCTACAGTTTTCTGAGCTGAATGCGCATTATGTGGTTTCATTAATATGTGTGTTTGCCCTATATACTGTGAACATTTATCTCTTTTATGTCGTTGGTTCTTTTAAGAGGCTTTTTGACTGTAAGCAGATTATATTGAAATGGCTCGAAATTGTTTTTCCATGTATAATGTGTCTTGAAGCAAAGAGATGGAGACATGTTAAATACAATGAATTAGACACACCGCCTTTGTTTACTAAGTTGATTAGGTGGATCTGCTTTTACTCCCATTCTTTGTTTTCCTTCTTTTTTAATTTAATTGTCCGAGTTGAGTTACTCTTTCTTTCTCATTTAGTTTTCAAATTACTATAATATGAAGCAACTTAATGGCAGAATGCAATTTAGCCAGCAAGCATTGACTTTGATTATTTGCATAAGATCTCATCAATCTTTTCTTGATGTGATCTCATCAATCTTATGAAGATCCAGTTTTGAAGCAATCCTTTTATATGAGAGATTAATCTTAAGGAAACAAAAAATTTGAGACTAAAAACTGGATACGATATATATATATATATATATATATATATGTTACGGAATTTTGTTATTAGCTAAAACTGGGAAGAGGGTACAGAGACTGGTGAGGATGATGAACGTGATAGTTTCATTTTGATTTTACGAATCAGTTGGGTGCCTAAATATTTGTATTTCCTCAGGTCTGGGATCTTGGTGGGCAAGACAGACTAAGAACATCATGGGCGACATACTATCGTGGAACTCATGCTGTCATTGTGGTGATAGACAGCACCGATAGGGCCAGGGTCACCATTATGAAGGAGGAGCTCTTCAGGCTGCTTGGCCACGAAGACCTACAACATTCTGTTATACTTGTCTTTGCAAACAAACAAGACCTGAAGGATGCAATGACCCCAGCTGAGATCACCGATGCCCTCTCACTTCACAGCATAAAAAACCACAATTGGCATATCCAAGCCTGCTCTGCACTTACCGGAGACGGGTTATACGATGGTCTAGGATGGATTGCCCAGCATGTTACCGGGAAAGCACCAACTTGAAAAGGCAATGATCAATGAAAAAAGTGAGTTCATTCTTCATATTTATTATGGATGCAGATCATTGAAAACGGATATAAACTTAATTGTGTACCATCAAATTTTTGGATTGTTTTCACATTTCCAGTTTGCTTCAAAGGAATTGACATTTTTCTGCACACAGTGAGCTTTTCATTTCACATTTGACAATGGAGATGAATGTTGCCATAAATAGGATCCAAAAAATTGCAGTAAAATTTTCATTTTCTGCACAATGAAAACATATATATATATATATATATATATATATATATCTCTCTCATAAACATCTGACATCACTCTATTGCTGTAACATTTGTAACGACTCTGTAAATCGAAGCCTCCTCGCTAAATTAAAGATGATAAAATAGACAACTCTTTAGATCGGTAAATATCGTCAAAATATCCAACATCTGCAACCTTGGGCTTCCTGGGGGCCTTCGAACCATCGATCCCACAAGGGATTTAGAGGGCCATTTGTTCTGTCAACAATGGTAATGACAATTTTCAGGAATTATAAGCAATGTAAGTGTACCTGAGAATTCAATAAACCCATAGAAAACTAGTTCAATTAGTATAAAAAAAAGCAGATTAAACCGTTAAAAAAAGAGTTTTTTGTTTTTTTTTATTAAAATTATTTTGATAAGTAATGATATTCAAACCTTTTAACCTTCTAATCATATTAAAGATCATATTATCAAGCAAAATACATGTTTTTATTGACTAACTACTTACTATATTTAAAACTTATTCAACATCAAAATCACATATTTAACATTTAACTTATTGTTAATAGAATAATCTAATTCAATCGGTTAAATCGATGACCCAAAGGTTATATCGATTTGAACTCCAATTCGATTTTTATTCATTTGTTTGTGAGATGCATTTTAGGAAGAATAAAATGGGATGCTGAAGAGATATATTTACAAGGGAAGCAGTGGATCAGGTGTAGTTTCCACATTAATCAGCGTCCTGTCATATGCATACAAAGAAAAAACAAATTTCGAATCAGCTTTTGCCCATAATTTTCATTGCTAAGATAGCCAATATTGTTATATCTTCATGCTTACTCTTTGCATGCAGCTGATGCCTTCTCCATCCTTTCTATCTGCTCCAACTCTTCCTGTGTTACAGACAACCATCGTTCAAGCTCAAAAAAAATGGTAATGGAGGATCACAACAAATGATAGAGAAACCCTTTGGCAATAATAACATTGTATGTTCTAATCTTAAGCATATATGATAAATTGTGAATTGAATCTATATTATCTGGACTGCAGTGTAAGTATCAACTACGAGGTATGTTCATTCTTTTTAAGTTTCTCCATGTATTTGGAGGGTTTTTAAAGGGTTATAGTCCCGTACCGTTGTCCAACAATGTGTCAAACACAGGTAATTCAAGAAAAATGAAGAGTTGGACCAACAAATAACTGAAGAACCTTCTCAAAATGATGACTGCATCAACATGCAAGACTGCATAAAGTTGCAGTTGTTGGAACTGGTTCTCAGCATAAAACATGGAAAAAGCAAACTTAGTGGTTCAAGCTAATTGGCATTTTTCAAATACTCTCATGTTAGACAGTAGAAACTGAAAGAGAATGCTTCTTTTATTGCAGCCAAAATCGTTCTGTTCCGGCTCCAACCGAAAGAACATACAATATCCTATACAAGTATGAGGCAACATCTCTAACCCGATTAACAAATTAAGTTGCCTTCAACCTATAAAAGAAAGAAGAACATAACCATATAAATCTCGAATTCATCCGAACAAAGTTTAGAAAAATGTCTCAACAATATAAGCACATCGAAAGCACCAAGAAAGACAAGAACGCGAACATGAAGCACAACCAGAGAAGCACAAGTCATACACAAAGTAGAACTATTAAAGTGCCCTAAAAACATGAAAGAAACAATTTGTTACAATATAATTTCATTTCCATCATGCTTGTAGTATCCAAACAAGGAACCAGCATGTGGGGAAGTATGAAAGAGGGGGATGGAGAATAACTTTCTATATATATTTTACGAGCTGCTCCCTCGGAAAATATTTAACCCCCCTAAGTTTCCATGTATTATGATTGATCAAATAACTTTTCCAGATATTTTTCGGAGGTGCTTTATAATGGCAAAATCTTTCGGTCAGCAAGCAAACTTAAAACTTGTGATTATATTAAGTAGCACACTCCAATTCCATCTTCATTCCTTCCCTAATTGTCAACAAAACCGTATAAAGTCCACTTCAAGGGGATGTCCACCGATTACCAATTCAAACACGGTATTCGATTGTTCTGGCCAGGTCTGAATAACTTTCGGGAAAAAAAAAAGCCTTCCCACCATTTTGGTGAATAATGATAAATTATTAAGCTTCACAAATGAAGCTTTAACATCCATATAGCAAGTTAAATATAGATAACAGCGCAAGCTTCTCTTTGCTGAATGCATAATTTATCCGAGTAAATTATAAGCACAGAGTACCATTGTTTGTTCGAAAAAAAAAAGTTAAAAAAGAAACACGAAACGCACATTTCAACGAATCTGATATAACAAACTACTGCCTCATGTGTCTGACTGGAACAAACCAAAATTGAAGGATGAAAGGACTCGAAAATTAAATTCTAGACAGCGGGGACCTAGCTACCTAACACGAAGTGCAAGTTCGTAAAAGTCATTGTATCTCAAAAGGGAATACCATTACATTAAAAGTCCAAAAATACGGATCAGCATACAGATGCCTTAAACATTAGGGCTTCTAGATGGGGTCCTGACGGTAATAACTTCGCGGCTGAGAATAGTAAAGACCAGTTCAAGCAATTGACTAGCCAATTCAGATAACAAAAATGAAAAAAAAGTCTACTACTGCCCTACTGAATTAAACCGAGGAAGTTGGATCGATTGAAGCGAAGAAAAGAGCTCCTGCAGTTAAAGAGAGTTTCTTTGGATGGCAAAAGGCTTAACTTCATTGTTAAACCAAGAGGCCACCTATGCATTAAAGGTGATCTAAAGCAATACTGTCTACTTCAGGTTTAATGTATTTAATGGCCCTAACCAAGGAAAAAATAAATGACGGATGTCCTTAAAACACTTTTTTTTATTTTGGCTAAGTCCCTTAGAACGTTGTTTAGAGGTAAGTTAATATACTATTTATAGTAATAACATTTTGTTAAATGCAATGGTTAATAATTTTAATCATTTTCGATTTATTGAACAAAGATATTATTATATATGGTAATTTTAATTAGTGCTCTTAGGCACTTGTTTGCAAATGCCATAAGTAAATCCAGGGTATCCCTTCCTATCTAAGCAAAAATTAAAGTGAAAACAACTCAAGGTCTGGCATAAGATAATTTCTTTCTATGTTGCTCTAACGGTTCGTTTTTCTTAAAGTACTTGTGTCTGACATCTATATCCAATGCATTTTTAAATATAAGTATGAAAATATATTTTTGGACATACGTATGAGAATATAACTCTCTAAAGACCCCCGATATATGAAAAAATTTTAAAAATACATATAAACATACCCTTATCGAATACGAAATTATATCTAATGAGTATCTCAGATTTCTTGGGATAACAGAGGTCTGGCATATGGTTCTTATCCAACTTGAAAATTCCATAACAAGAGACAAGATTCAGATGATTTGAAACAAACACAACACATAAGCAATTGAATTCAACCTGTCTACAATAAATAACATACTGACACCATCGACAACATAACTTCAAAGCTTTATCATTTCAAACGTCAAAGACACAATCAGATAATGAATTCAATCCAAAAAACAACTAAAAACAAAACCAAGTACTCCAAACAAGAAAACACAATATTTCAGCAGCTTAAAGAACAAAGAATAAAAAAGATCATCTTTTGACTAACCTCTAAGAATCTAGCTTCTTGTTCTAGTCTTTTGAGTTCAGCTTTTATCCTATGCTTCCCTTTGGTATGAATAGCTTGAAAAGATTGAACCCGTCGGGGAATCGAACTCACCACGGATTGTGACTGACCCGACTGCATCTTTCCTTTTACAATACAATTCTACACAATCGGAAACAACTAACAAAAAGGAAAAAGAAAACAACCCAAAATGCCAAAGCTTTTAGTTTTTGGACAAATTACAAACATTTGAAGAAACAAAGAAAGAAGGGCCAAAAGTTGAAGCCTTTTTAGCTTTGTTGCATGAGATAAAAAACATGAGAAGAAAGGGGCAAATAAGGATGTCCAGGAAATCTTCATGGACCCCATAAAAGCTTGAACTTAGTCAACCAAGTACTTCTCCCTCTTTGAAAACAAAATACTAAACTAAACTAAAAACAGAGCACCCTTCTTCTTTGTTGCAAAGACAAATGGACCTGTTGGGGAATTTTATCCTGACGTTCGAGAAACAGAGCAGGTTTATATATACATACATACATATATATATATATATATATATATATATAAAATAAAAACTGTTTTTTTTTTCATGTTGTTTGGTAGGAGTTGATCATCCAAATTAAAAGATGATATGATTGACTGATTCCCATTCAAAATAACATTAAAAAAAATATATGTGAAAAATTGCTAGTTAATCACGAAATTTTGTGATTTTGGTGTTTCAAAATGATGATTATGATTTAAGCTTTTCTGCATTTTTATTCATAAATATTTTTTTAAATAGCAAAACTCTAATCACCGAAAAAAATTAAAAAAAAAAATTATCTTTATAAGTAAACAAAAAAGTACAATTTTTTTACTTGTCATTTTGCATGAATGACTTATATTCCATGATTTTGTTTTAATAACAAATATTATAGATAATTAGTGGTTTATAAAATTATATCAAATATAATAATATAAAATTATGCATAATTAAATCAAATTAATAATCTTATTACGTAATAATTAAATCATTATAATTATCTTACAAATGATATCAAATATTTTTTTTATATTTTTAAAAATTTATATTTTATACATAAATAATAAAAAATTTTAATTCTATGAACCGATAAAAAGAATTATAGCACATCTAATTTTTTTTAATATAATCTAAAATATATGTATTACTTGTTTGTGAGATCTTTACTAACGGTGATCGGATTTTTTTTTTTTTTTTAAAAAAAAAGGCATTATGCACCTGTTTTTCCCCACGCCATGTTTCCCACTTTCACTTTTCAAGTGTGAAAAGTTTATCACGTCTTCGAGTTTTGGGATTGAGATTAATTTCTAATTATGAATTTCAAATCTTAAAATTGATTTTTTCTTTTAGAGGTATAATTGAAAAGTTTTCACCTAATCACTGGGATTTGATTTCTGTTTTCTTCTTTTTCTTTTTCTTTTTTTGTTTTTTCAAATGAATATTAGTCCACTTTAAGATATTAAATTAGTTTTGTTTGAAGTTCGTGATTTTTTTTTTAAGAGTGTATTTATACAAAGTTAAATATTAATTCTCATTAATAAATACGAGTATATCGTACTATTCATATCACACCTATTTAGGTGATTTCTACTATGTTTGATTTCATTTTGCTATTGAAAAAATAATTAAATTTAGATTAGCTTTACCTTTTAATTGAAATTTGGATTTGTTTAATTTAATCTATTAGTTTGTGCACTTTTGGATGTTAACAATTAATCTTCACGTACCAATAAATAAATATATATTTACTTCATTTGAAAAAAAAAAGTGCATGCTCCCTTTTTTCCCTAACATATGATTTTTATAAATATATATATTACTCAATACTTAGTGACATTAATTAGGGTAATATTGCTAACATATGTATAGCTAATGCATTATTAGTGTACTAAAATATATTAAAATATAAAAAATATTTTTACATTAATATTTTATAATGAAATTTAAATAAAATACTTTATTGATTAAACAGTAATTTAAATCGAATCATGTCGATCAAATTATAAAAAAAAATTATTCAAAGTCTAATCCATAAATAAATCTATATTTAATTGATTGTTAAAATTTTAGAACAAAAGAAGAGCATTAACGTAAAATCATGAATAATCAACTATGCAGGTTTAATAGCTAATGTTAAGATAAGGGAACATTGATTAGATGATTTCTTTATAATTGTCAAATTAGTAATGATAAAAGCAAGATATATGGTTCTTTGAACCCTAAGTTAATAATGAAAATTAGCAATGATAAAAGCAAGTTTTGGTTCTTTGAATATAGGTTAATAATAGGGGAGCAAAGATGCCTGTATTTTTGGAAAAAAAAAAAAAAGGAAGAAAAAACAAAATTCTTGGGTAATATCAAATATGATTGCTTCGTTACGAGAATATTTTATTTTATTTATTTTCAATGAGTTACGGATTATTAAATTCAGTTACAGGATTTAGCAATCGAACTTCTAATATTAAGATCAAGGGTCTGTTTGGATTTTTTTTTTGTGGGGTGGGGGGTGGGGGAAGGGGAATTCCCCCAATTGGAACACACCCCATTGGCCCCTTTAGTGAAATTGTCTCTCAATGGAGGGGCAGGACTCCAGTCCAAACGACTAGAGCCCTAATGGATAAAAGGAGAGTGAAATCCCCCTTTTACTCCCTTTTATTTTTATTTATTTTTTATTAAATTATATTATAATATAAATAATATTTAATATAAGTATAATTTTCAATTTTAATGTATATTTTATTATTTAATATAACAATAAGTTTTATAATTTATTTTTAATATAATATAATTTAATAATTTTTAATATTATACAACATAAATATAATTTTATTTATATTTTATTATTTAATATAAATATAATTTTAATAACTAAATATTATTTATCCTATATATATACATATTTTAATCGAATATCTTTAATGTTAATTTTTTATTCTTATTTCACTATCACTACTGTGATTGAATTTAAACATATATTTCATTATTAATTTTAATATCACTATAAAAATCAATTTTTCAATCATTATTATTTTCAATATCATCATCTATCTAAATAGATTCTAAAAGTAAAAAAAAAAAAAAGAAAATTCATAAAGATTATAACTGTATAATCAAAGAGAATTAAACTTATCTAAAGGTTATCTAAGAGACAAAAGACTAAGAAAAAAAGTAAGGAATCCAAATTTAAATCATAAGGATCATTTAATTAATGTAAGGCCATGACAGTACGTTACTATAGTAACTCCCGACATCCAGCAAGAAAGAAAGAATGGTTCAAAAATGTCCCTACCTTTTTTAGATTCTTCGTTAAAAAAAAAAAAAAAATCAAGGAGAATTAAGGTACGTATACTCTAAACCATTGGAAGACAAGGCAATATGTCATAGTTTTCAAAAAACTAAAAACAAAGGAATATTAGACGGTTTAACCTTTATTAGACAACATAAAATCTCGAAGATCTCTTTGCTTAAAGGTAGAAGTTTGAAAATCTTTATATCGATTTTCACCCTGTCTATTTACTTGGACAAAGTTTAAACTGATGTATCAAACTTCATACATGAAAATTATTCAAAATATTCTCCAACATATTTATTCAAGCCAACTGTTATTTCCAAGCTTACTCGTGATGAGAAACAGGATTTTGTTAATGAGTACTTTCAATTTTTTTTAAGATTTATATATATCAAATATCTTTATATAATGTTATTACTATAATAATATATAAAGATAATATTTTTTAAAAAAATATTAATTAATGTCTAATGAAATTAGTTGAAGTGATATATATAAATGAATAAAAATATAATTAATTTTTTTTTTCTTAAATTCACTAAAAATAATGTATTAAATATAAAGATTTTCTTAAAATGATAATTAAATAAAAGTCAGTTTAATAAGTACTTATAAATTATAAGATTATTCATTTATTATTTTTAAAAAATTTATATTTAATATATTATTTTTTATTAAATTTAATAAAAAATAATATCGTTATATCTTTTTTATATAAATCACTTTAAGCAATACTAGTAAATTTTTTATTAAATAATATTATTTTTAATTCAATAAAAAAGTGTAATACTAGACAAACTCCAAAGCCTAAAACTCTAAAAAGAATGTTACTAAAATTTTTCAAGAAGGACAAAAAAAAAAAAAAGAAAAATTTTTAATTGGAAAATTGGAAAGAACGAAAAAAAGGAAAGAATATTTTTATGCGGAACCCTGCCATTACCAGCATATTTCACACTTGATTGCATGGCGCGTGACAAAGGCGTAGGTAGGGCCACGGTGCTGGCTGGACACATGGAAGTTCATCGATCGGCCTCCTGTGCCGTGTTGCACACGCTGTATTTTTGTTTTAAATGTAGGAAATTGTGCTTTTTCTACTGTTACCGGGCTCTCCTTTGTCTTCAACCATGGTGACTTCCTCGCCATTCTCCGTTCGCCACGTGGACAATTTCAAGTATTTTGTGTCGCTCACGGTAACTTTGTCTATACTTATTA
The DNA here is from genome assembly GCA_038381835.1 of Adansonia madagascariensis. Lineage (NCBI taxonomy): Eukaryota > Viridiplantae > Streptophyta > Magnoliopsida > Malvales > Malvaceae > Adansonia > Adansonia madagascariensis. The sequence goes on along the minus strand of JBBYHL010000022.1, from coordinate 16,741,889 downwards.
TAAAATCTTGATCGGTGTGTCACTTGAATAACGCTAATTTAATTAAATAATTTAATTAAAAGCTAAATTATAAAATAAAACAAATATAATAGAGTTTTATTAGAAATTTAATTTTTTAAATAAATAAAAAGTGCTAACTTTATTTTTTTCATTTAATAAATCAAAACATATAATTATGTTATTTAAATGTTTAAGAGGTCTCATTAAACACAACAAACATTAGTATAAGACGTCAACACTAATCAACAAAACAAGGAAGCAAAGTTCACTCATTCGATCTTAAATCTTGTTAATTATTAATTGACGGAAATTTAAGGAAAGGGTTGTCTAGGTTTAAATAAATGATATCCAATTCCAAATAGAAAGTAGCGGCGATTAATTATTTTTACTATAAAAATATTAAATATAATTAGAGGTGGTAATTCGGTAAGTTCGGACGGATCGGACGGATTTGGATTAGATTATTTTGGGTTTGAATTTTTTCGGTTTCATGCTTATTCGTGTTCAGGTTCTTTCGAGTTTAGGTCAATTCAGGTTCGAACTCATTTGGATTCAGGTTTATTCGGGTTTGAGTTCAAGTTCAGGTCAGGTATGTTTTACATCATTTTTATTTTATATTAAATGTAATCACATTTACGTAAATTTGAATTCTAAGTCCAAGCCTGAATTTGGTTCGATTTGACCCGTAAAAATACTAGTTCCATTCCATGGGCTTAGCCATGGCCTGAAAAAAATTTTAAATTCTAAGCTCAAAGTCGAATTTGACTTGGCCCGAGCATTTAAGTATAAATCACTGTTCATAATACTAAAAAATTATTTTTATATTAATATGTATATATTTTATAATTAAATTTAAATAAAAATATGTTATTTTATTTGAAAAAAAATATTGTTTCAGGTCGAGCCTGTTTGAAACTTAAAATCTGAGACCCAGGCCTGATCGTGACGAGCTTATCGGGTTGGGCAGGCTATTCGGCCAATGGGCAATTTTAATTAATAGTCTAACATGTGATTTTTTTTATTTTTGATATGGTATTATCTATTATAGCTTTCATATTTTTTAATTTACTTTATTATTCTGTTATACTATTATCATATTTAAATTATCATTATTTAATAATAATAATAATAATAATAATAATAATAATATAATATTATTATTATTATTAAAAAAATGTTTAAAAGTTTACTACTAACATACATAAACTTTTAATATTTAATGAGTTTAACTAATTAAATTAAAGAAAATGTGATAAATAGATAATATACTTTATTGATAATATTTTCAAAGCTCGTGATGTAATTTATTTTTTGATACATTATTATTTTATCATATATAGACCTGCTCAAGGGTCGAGCTACCCACTCAACCCAATTAGGCCTAAGCCCAATTCTTATATTTTTATTTCAAACTAGCTCGACCGAACTTGAAACGGTAATTTTAAATTAAAATAATATAAATTTTATTTAAATTTAATTATAAAATATATAAATATTAATAAAAATATTTTCTAATGTGATGAACAGTAATCATGGCTTAAAATGGCGGGTATGGACACATTTAATAAGAACCTGAGCTTGGGATTTTAAAAATTCGAGCTATAGCTTGGCTTGACCCATTAATAAGTTTAATCATATATAAAATATAAATTAAGTTTTTAATATTTAATTAAATTATTAAAAAAAATATTAAAATAAAATTGATAATTAAAGTTTTTATTTTATAAAAAATTATTTAATTATAATTTCATCATATTTCTTTTTACTATTAAATTTGGGTTCAAGTTGGGCTCGAGTTCGAACGGGTCTTTTCGGGCTCGATTTTCTTCTGGTTTGAGTTCTTTTAGATTCAGGACATTTCGGGTTTGAGTCATTTCAGTTTGGGTCATATTGGATTTGAGCTTTTTTGAGTTTAAGCTATTGACTTTTTAATTAAATCGAATTCAGACTCGATTTTTTTTAATGAACTTTTGGGTTCATTTTGCCATTTCTAAATATAGTACGTTTTTGCTCATTTTATATACTTTATTTAAAATCATTGCCTAATGCAGGTATATGGGATAGAAAATACCATGTTCAATGGTGTTTAAGAATTGCTTTGGATATAAATGCTATTGTTCAAGAGCTACTTAGGTGTTGCCAACTAAATACTAATTTAATTGATATGATATTGTTGATAAATTTTACGAAATTATAAGTTTTAGAGGGTTTAAGGCATAATGGTCTCTTCAAGTCAATTAATTGAATAGGAGTTAGGTGAGATTACAGATAAATTAAAAATTAAAAAAAAAGTTAAATACTTCCTATTAAAAAAATAGATTGGTGCTTAAAGAACTTTAATGGGTTAATGGCCCAGTCTTAACTAAACCCTTTTTATCCAGGGTGCTGGGTTTAAATTCTATTTTTTATTTTTTTTTATAGATGGTTAAGATTTGATTTAACTACTGAAACTAAGAGTATAAGACTTTACTAATAGATTACGTGGTTATTAATATGTAAATTTTATTCTTAAGTAAAATGCATCAATTATTTTGATTTTGTATAATATTTTAAATTTATTCATGATATTTAAAATTCAATTTTTACTTATAATTTTTGTAAAAATACCATATCCATCGTTCAAAATACAATAAAATGACAATAAGAGTCCATATTTTAGCACATGGACCTTCACCACGTCAGTTTAGAATAACAGGTTATGTCGAAGAAATGGATAAAATTCGAAACATTTTTAATACATTAAAAATTAAATTTAAAAGTCATATAGGTGAAAATAAGATATTAAATAAAATTTATAAATGTGTGGTGTAATTTTTCAGACTTCCAAAAGTTTATGATTAGTAGTTAAAATTGATAAGGATAGCAAGCTTTGGCATTTACTAATATATTGATTTTATTGGTCATAACTCTTTAAATCTTTACATATAAAAATCTTATTCTAATAGATATAAAACTTTAATTACCGTCGACTTATATTAACTTATTGGCATAAAATTTTTAATAGATTTTTAAAAATTACGAGTTTAAAAAGATTTAAACATATAATATTTTTTTAAAATTAATTAATTAGATAAAAATCGAAAGATTATTGGTAAATTAAAATAAAAAACCTTAATTCCTTAGTTTTGTCCTTTTAGGTTCACGTTTTCAGATTTTTTTTTTCCGGTACTTTGATTGATAAAACTATAGTTAATTTTAGCCTTCTTTCTGGAATCAAGCTCACGACAAGGAAGCTGATTTATTCTAAAGGGCGAAAATATAAATATAATATAATATAAGAAAGTAGTTAAAATATGATATTAAATATGATATAATATAAAAAATAATTTAAATATAATTTAAATATATAAATATATTAAAATTTATATAACAAAAATTATTAAAGATAACGTATCAATTTTTATAAATTTTATTTTAAACGTAATTATGTCACAACAAGAATACAAACACGATATAGATGTATTAACTATCAAGTTAAAATAGTCATTTATCATTCTATGCATTATTTTGTATGGAAAGCGTTGGATTTCATTTCTCTAATTGATAATTTTGAATACTACATGAAAATACAATATTTCACTATATATTTAATAAATAAAAAATAATATAATAAATATGACATATTTAAATATAATTAACAAGAAAAATTTATATATAATATTTAAATTTAAAATTTTAACTTATTTAATAATTTTATTATATATATTTACATAATTAAAAAGATATTATTATCATATATGCAAGCGATGGAATACTTCCATAAGCTAAATTAAAAGACTATCAATTTTTTTACGGTATATTTAAAAAGTAAATAAATTAAATATATACTAATTTGTTAACTTTATTTCATTATTGATATATCTAATAATTACTATAAAAAAAATTACGCTTATTCAACCTTACGAAATCTACACTCTTATTAGAGGTTGCATTGGACTTGGAACTTGAACTTTAGCCTCGCCAACATTGCACGTCCCCAAGCTTGCCTGGGATACACGTGTCAAGACATTGCCACGTACTTACACATGTCGATTTCTTTTATTGCGTTCAGTTTCACAAATGTATATATATATATAACTCAAGAAAAATTTTCCTTATATATTTTCTTTTCTTTGAAGCCAAACATGTCTGCCGCAACAAATTTCATGAAACTTTCCCTTCCCTTCTATTCTTTCAGACCAAACACAAGTAAATTGATACCCTTATCGCAAAGAACCGCAAATTCTAATAATGGATCCCTTCCCTTCTATCCATTCAGACCAAGCACAGGTAAATTAATACCCATCTCGCAAAGAAACGCAAATTCTAACAATGGGGCTTCAACCCTCACAAAATTATCGGCATGGCGGCTGCTAGCTGAAGTTCCTTCAGTGCCAAACTATAGGCCTCCTTCTGTTTCAGTTTTGCCGCCAGCGCCAGCGCCAGCGCCTGTGGCTCCTGAGATTCCTAGGGCTCCTGAATTGGACCCTTCTGATACCCCACTTGAATTCACCACCAGCGATCCTCCACCACTTGGTCGTCCCAGGCCTGACCCTGGCCCTGATTTTCCAAAGCCCCCCTTGGGATCTCCTCCAACTGGACCTGAAGTAGTTCCTGTCCCACCATCACCCGGTCGGAAGCCGCCACCTGTAGTGGATCCCCCTTTACCGCCTGACCTCGTTCCGCCGCCGTCAACACCTCCGGATTATGTGCCGCCACCGTCTATACCTCCAGATAATCCAACACCTGAAATTCCACCTACTAAAGGTCCATATTCCGTTTTCTAGCCAGATGTAAAACTTTTCCGCGGTAATAGAAAGAGATATTCATTTAATCCAGAACATCGGTCCAGCAAGTTTGGATCCAAATTCACCATTTACAATCTTCTTTCTATCCTTATGTTATGATTGTTTTATATAAAAATAGATTAAACATTTTCATATTATCACAAAATTAAAAAGAGGATTTCCATCATAAAAAATCTACTTGAATCATAGCCAATCTCTACGCAACATATGAAAATTAACTATATGGATATCTTAATATTAGATTATAAACATGATTTCATGAATATGAAAAAATAATTAAAGTATTATTTAATCTGAATATATGAATATTTTTAAATTATAATAATATACAAATGTTTAAATTATAAAAAATAAAATATTAATTATTAAATTTATATAAATTTAAAATATAAAATATTTTAATATAATTATATATGATAAAATATGTGAATATAATAACATGAATATAAAAATATTTAAATTATAAATTATAAATTATTAATATATTAAATTTATATAAATTTAAAATATAAAATATAAAATAATATCGACGTATTATAAAATAAATTAGAGTTTGGGTTAAGTTACAATGCTTCATCGATCTCTATTGACTTTTCAAGTTAACGGTTAAATCTTCACGCAACACAGCTGATTTCAAACAAGGCCAATTAAATAAGTAATCTGAAACTTAATTCCTAAAGCAAAAATAAGAAAAAAAAATTACCATTAGAAATTATATTACGTCCCAATATGAACCTTAAAAACCCAAAAAATTACATGAGGTTTCTTTGTATATCTTCACATGCTCGGGCTTGCCATCATGCAACGAGAAATTAAAATAGCTCTGTTTGTACCAAGTGCGGCCCAACCCAAAACATTTATAACAGCTAAAATACAAATAATTATATCTCATAAAAATTTAAAAAAATTAACTTTAATTAATTAGCCATAACAATCCATGATTAGTTCTTAATCCACTATCTGTTTTATATATTACTTAAGAGTCAAAGTAATGCGTGGACTACTTTTGAATATAGTAATATAGTAGCAGAAAATGCCCGGAAAACAAATTGATTCATATCAAAGTTCCCTTTCAATAGGTATCAAGTTCCCTTTCAATAGGATCTAGTCGGAAGTATGGGCGGATCGACCCATATCGAGTTCCCTTTGGACAATTGAATCATATCAAGTTCACTTCGGATAGGATCTAGTAAGAAGTATAGCGGATTGACTCGTATCAAGTTTCCTTTGAACAGGATACGCATAAAGACCAAAGAAAAGTACTTGTCTGTTGGTTATTAGGAGCATCCTGAAAGCGTTCGGATTAATCATAATTTAATCGTTATTATTGTCTCACTCGAGACTGAACGACTTAATGTTTCAGTTCACTGGAAGATTTCGGACAGAAGTCTTCAAATTCTTGGTCAAATTAAAGCTGAACTTCTTCACGAGTCTTCATCCCCGTTTCAGTTAGGGCAGATGGCCGAAAGGATAAATGCGTTATTGGAGGAGTACCGCTCCGTGGGATACTCACAAAGTAAACTACTCGACGGATAGGGATGGGAGAGGTGCAAAAGCTATTCGACTTAGCCGAAAAGCTAGTATGCATAGGGTTAATCGTTAATCATTTTTGATTAATTTTACTTGACGGTGATTCCAATTTTTAAATGATAATGAATATTTTTAATTTTATCATAATTTTTGAGTTATACAATTGGTAAAAGTATTTATGTAATCTATAATGTTATTTATAATATTTTAAAATATTTTTTAAATCAATATTGATCCAAATGACCCAATGATTGAACCAAATAAACTGAGATATGGAACCTTAATCGAACCAATGTTTGATCTGGTTCTAATAAGGTCTTTTTATTAAAATATTACATATTTTTTTATTTCCCGTTATAAACTGATCTTAAATTATTTTTCGAAATAGGTTAATTTTTAGATTTTATTGAGAAATCATCACATGAAATTGTGATTTGTTAGAGTAAATGGGAAAACGATTCATGATGAGATGATTTTTCATGTCTGTTACTGAGAAATCGACTTGTAATATGCTGATTTCTCACTAACACTAGGGAAATCGACACATTACAAGTCGATTTTCCAATAAACATAAAAAAATTGTTTTAACTCGTGACCCTCCAATTATTTATCCCTTCATATGGAGGCCAAATTATATGCAAGAGGTCAGTATTTGTGACCTTCCTGCAATTACAATTATGTTTTCTTTGAGGGGGAGTGTACCCATGACTCCACTCCTCATGTGAAGCTCCTTATAAAACAAGCTTCCATTTTCATCTTCTCTTCATCTACGAGGAGAGTAAACTTAGATTAGGGTATTTTCATCTTTGTTTAATTGAAAATTATTTAAGAAGAGCCGAATTTTACGATGCAGCTTTAGTAAACTGATGTGAATATGAGATAGCATTAATATGTATGTTGGTTGAACGATGGAGATTTGATATGCATACTTTTTATTTTCCATGCAGTAAATGTATAATTATCGTAAAAGATGTTGCACTTCAACTGGGTCTATCAATTTAACTCAAATACATGCGCATTTAACACAACGTATTGCATTGTGTAAGGTAATAATTTCTATATATATTTTTATAGTTTCTATGGAGACCATATATTTCAGATGAAACTCATCAAAAGTTGTCCGAAATAGCCACATCTGAAAGGCAAATACAATATTAATATGCTTTTAAGTTATGGAGTGGCACCAAACAGACAAGATCCTATACTAGTTCGGGATGTAACAACCTATCCCCAAACACCATTGAACCTTGATGAAGTTCACAGAATTAAAATGTGGAGTAATAATATAGAAAACTTGGCCAAAAAGCATTCAAAATGGATTAGGTTTTGGAGAAAACATTCCAGATGACTTACTAAAGGTCCTAAAATTCTGGACAACAATTTCGCACTATTAGATGAATACATCAGATGGTTTTATGCTCAAGGCTGACCTTTTACTTTTTCATCACCAAAACTTTAAGATGTTCGATACCTAATCAACAAACTTCAAATCTAAACCCTCTTATGTAGCTTTATAAATATAGCCAACGACGTGGAATTAGTCGGAGGATGAATCAACCTACTTCAGCACATGTTCACAATGTCAGACCTAGGATGTCATTTAGTCATCCTAAACCAGAATATGATCTTGGAGTTTCACTTAGCCACTTATATTTTTTCAGTCATGCTGAGGATGATGATGATGATATGTGCTATTGATTGGAGCCATCAACTAGTAGGTTAGATGTTGACTTGTTGACTCCCATTTAGGCTTCAGCATATATGTTTACGCTATATCAATTTGGTATCCCCTAGCTACCAGTACTTGTCCTATTTTTGGGGCAGCAAGTGTTGGTTCCTCTAGTAGTGAGTTACAATTGATATGGCAAATATTAATATAGCTATGAGTGGATTTAGAGATTATATGTTGACTCAGGAAGAACCCATTCAGGAAAAAATGACATAAGAAGAGGCAACAACAGTGGAAGTAAGAGGCCGATGTCGTCAAACTCGGGAAGTATGTGGCAATGAAATTGAAAATATTGAATGAAGAGTATTATCACCACGTAAAAAGAGAGCTCTGTATTGTTGTTCAACATTGCGCGAAAGAGGCCCCGTCAATAGATATAAATTTTAATTATTACTTATGTTATATAGTAATACAATTATGTTATAATAATTTTCATGGTTGAACAATATTGTGTTACTTATGTTGGAAGATAATTATGTTATAATAATTATTAATTATGTAATAATTATATTATTTTCTATAACATGTTTTTCTATTATTTATGTTGAAATATTAAAACTGATAATCAATAATGTGAACTTCCGATGTGCCGACTTGATAAGGGCATTGTTAGGCTATGACCTTCATTCCTACACAATTCATAACACTTTGGTTGGCCTTTCTCCCTAAGGTTTATTTTATTAAAAATGCGACTTGATTTTAACTGACCTTTGGGATCCCTCTGCATTTTTAGATTAGGGCACAGTTGTGGACCATTATATTTTGGCCAATAAGCTATATTCTCGAAGGGTTAAAACTCATGTCGATAAACATTATTTATAGTCTCTAGTCTATACACATATAGCATGCAATCTATATGGAAATGAACACAATGAACAATAACATGCAAACATAGGTATTTGTGTGCTTAAAACTTCCCACAGTCACACCACCTTATTAAGATTGACTTTGTTCCTTTGTATTTTTCACATAAGAATATACCATCTATTTAGACAATAGGTTTATAAAAAGGAAAGCCTTCAATGCAAGACTTGAATATCCAAAAAAGTTGATGGAAAATACTTATGTCTTGCACCATTCGATGTTTATGATATGTAGGAATGGCTTGTAATTCCACTATTGTGCTAAGAAAAAAATGTTGCGTTGCACCTAACCGCTTTGGCAAATCATTGTATGATTTATCCCAATTGCCAAATAGTTAAACAATTGCCTTCTGCTTTACTCTTCATGCTTTCTTATAAGAGGTAATGTATCCATATCTATTCTGTATCTAGGCAACCAAAACTAAAATAGAAATGGCTGGATTTGCTTGAACCAAAGATAAAATGCATGAATGTATCATGCTAGAATCCAATTTCAAGTGATCTTGTGAAATTTGCCTAGATGTACAAGTATGAGATCTATTATACTTTCTAATCTCCCATACTTATTTTCTCTTCAATAATGTTGCCCTTATACTCCAGTTGCACCTCGAATACATTGTACATTAACCCTGATATTTGCTCGACGAGATTCTATTACACTGTAATCTATAGAGTTTTTGATGTTGTAATGCTTTATAGCTTAAACCACGGCCTCTTTCATTGCAAATTGCTCCCAATACAGAGATCATTGTTAGATGGATTCCAACTTATCAACATATCTAATGTACGAGCATATTCTGAAAATTCTGCTATATGTATTGTGTCTAGATTAAAGGTGCGCATATAGGAAACTGGCTCATACTGATGAAGAGGGTCAGTTGCTCCGCCACTAGATAACAAATGAAAAAACATTGATATTAGCAGTGACACGTGGGTTAGCATCAATGTTGTCATCACTATCATTAAATTCAGCATATTGTGCGGGCTTACTAAAGTTATCAACCTAATCACCATGTGGTCCATATAACAATTCAGGATCAACACTAAATGAACTTGGTCTTCCACCTTCCATTTCAACACCTCTAATTAGAGGGTTTGTTATCGTAGAGTTGTATAGCTCATCATATTCGACCCTCGAAGCTGTTGGTGACACAAATGAATAATGAAAAGATTCATACAAATTATTCATCAACATTTGTGTATCTAGACGAGGTTGACATTCAGAATTCTCAAATGACCATGATATTTTTGTATTTGCAATAAGGATATATAAAGGCACAATATCATTATATACATTCTTTAAGTCGACATATAACTCAATTACACTGATATCAGGAAATTATTAATGAACATTAAACATGTATCTTACACATCATCATTTTCAAGTGAGAATGTCTTATCTCGGAACCATCCTTATCTCATGGAAACAAAAAGCCTATACTTGATCTCTGATACTCTACTTCTATTCGTAGCTTTGATTTTTTTTTATCAATTTTAACCTTCAATTCCTCTATTGTGATGTTATCATCAATACCATTGCTTTTTAGGTTGGTCACTTTTAAAGGTAACACCTTCTTCACTGTTAACAATTTATTCATTAAAATAGACAAGTGCAACAGATCTATCACTTATATTATTTACTTAACCTATAAACAAATACATTTTTCATCAAATATCATATAAATTATAGCACATAAGTATTGAATATAAATATTTAAAGAATGATTTAATATATTCACGTAGAAATAATTACCTATAACTAGCTCTTAAGATATCAATTTTGATCAAACAAAATACTAACAATGTTCATTGATAGCAAAAAACAACAAAGACGAGAATAAAGAACATTATCACTAAAATTAGAAAACAACAAAGACTAAGTGAGAACGAATATGATAATGATAAACTCATATTTGTAATGCAGTATGAGATAGCTAAAAAAATTTTCTTCCTATTTAAAATCTTTGGATTTTTCCCATGCATTAATCTAATCCATTCAGTCTGACATTTACAATTTATGCATTAGTCTTATCAAGTTATTTCATATAAGAAAGAATCTGATATCTATGTGTTAGTCTTATCAACTTATTTTATATTAGAAGAAATATGATTCCATGCATTAGGAATTTGATACCCTTGCATACTCTTATCAACTTATTTCGTATAAGAAGGAATCTAATTTCCAAACATTAGTCTTATCAACTTATTTTATCTTATAAGGAATACACCATATCTTTTAGATGTCAATAAACCCTAAACCCTATACTTGAATACTCTCTGTGGCCGTAGAATACGAAATCGTTAGGTGATTAAATGATTTTGCAGTACTAGTGAAAAATTGACTTATAAATTGATGATTTTTTAATAGCCGCCTATTTTTCTTTTTTATACCTTTCAATAATCTACATTTAAAATATCGATTTCTTACATAAATTGGCTCAATATATAATCAAAAATTTTTATTTTTTATTTTGAAAAAAATAATTTCCTTGCTTACACGTGTCGATTTCTTACTTATAGATGACAAATCATCACCTAATATGTTGATTTCTCATCTACTATTGAATATTTCATTTGACAATTTCTCAATAAAATCTAAAAATTAACTTATTTTAACAAATAATCTAAAATTGATTTATTTTAAAAAATTAAAAAAATTATAATATTTTAATAGAAAGACTTACAACTAACTTTCAAACTTAGAAAATAAAATAGAATCATAGCTTTCAATTCAAAATTAAAAATAAAGAACATTTGATAAGAAGAATTGCATTAGTTTGAAAATTTTCAGAGTGAGTTGATCTCATTTTCTTTGCAATCTAGTTAGAGTAATCATTGACACCTACAAATTAAGTTTAATCTTTTGAATGTTAATTAAAACATCAATTTAAAAGGTTTTTTATCATCAATTTTTATATCTTATTGCCAACAACAAAATGGATGCTATGGAAATTTATTAAAAAGAAAATTGATTCATAGAGAAAAGAAGAATATTAATGGCAGTTACCATTAAAAGATTTAGAGCAAACGTCAACTTATAGGAGGTTAGAATTATTTATGATTAGTTTTCTTTAAATTATGTAATTTATCATTAGACATATTCAAAAGATGGATTATCCGTCCAGTTTGATAAGTCTGATTCGCATTGAATTATATAAGATTTTTTCAATTTAAGCAGGTTTGATCTAAATTATTGTTCATTAATAAAAATAAATTTTATTTAAATTTTATTATAAAATATATTAATATTAGTATAAAAATATTTTTTATAAAAATATTTTTTTAAATTTATGTTTTTTTAATAATAATATAAAATTTTGAATCATCCCAAACTCAATTTAAATCTAGATAAAAAAAATTGGGGTCGCAAGCTACCCAATCCAACTCGTCGGTGTCTATACTGAAGGGCAATTATCGCAAACTAGCTATTTCTTTATTAAATCTTAGGTCATGTAGAACACATGTAAGGAAAACAATGAACCTAACAAGTGGAATAATTTTGGGTAAAAAAAAGTAAAGATAAGATTTAACAAAATGTTTATAAGTTTAGAAAGTTCTACTTTTATTTATTTCTAAATTTCAATTATAGTTTACTACAATTTGGATTCCAATAGTGATGCAAGTAATAGTTTGAATAGTAAAGCATGCTCATATTTACAGAGTAAAATTAAGATTTGGGTTCATATAAGTTAACTCCTGAAAAGAGGTTACTATAAATCTTGAGGATAAAAAAATAAAATTACAAAATTCGCTCAACGAAAGAACAAAAAATTCTTCCATTATTGGTGTCAATATCTTCTTGGTGTTCTTAAGGCTAGTGATTTTCTCAATGTTTTAAGAAAAATATTTCTCACTTACAACACAAAAATACATAGTTCCTGAACATTAAGATCTATGTAATTAATAAACAAAATAAATTAGATTAAATAATTTAAAAACTCAATTGTTATTAGGAAAACATAAATAAAAAAATTTTCTGCCTTCAATGTTTTTGTCTACAAGTAATTAGGATAATATTAACTTCTTTGTAAGGTTTACTACAAGTAAATCGAAAAATAAGGAAGTTGTTGTATGTTATATGCTTTTACCCTGTAACTGCTACAATTAAGCTCTTCATTTTGCTAGAGAACATAAATATATATATATATATATATATATAAATATATAATTTTTTTACTGCTAGACCTATGCAAGGGCATGATAGCCCGTCTCATCTAGCTCAAGCCGTGTTAGGGTATTGATTTTTATGATCTAGATTGATCTGATTTGAATTACCATTAATTTATTAAAATAATATTTTTATTTAAATTTAATTATAAAAATAATATAAAATAGTTTTTTAATATTTTAACATATTTTGTACAATAATTCAGGGTGTTGGACCAAGCAAAGCTAAATAAAAATCTGTACTTAAATTTCGAATATTTTTCAAATTATAACTTAACTTGACCTATGAGCAGGTTTAGTTATCACAATTTTTTTGTATTTTTTGTTTGAAATTTTATTTTAATTAAGCCCCTTATTGAGTAATGACTTTTAAAACGAATAGAGAGACCATTCGAAACTGTTATTCTTCATTTAAAAACATCTGATATATTTTTTATTTATAGCTTTAAAGGCTCAAGTCATACATAATTGCATAATTTTTTTTTTTATTTTTTGATCATAGATGTTATGGTTAATCAAACATTCAACTTTGATTGATTTTACAAAGAAATTACTTTAGATTTAAACATGATATTTATATTAATTTATGGTAGATTTAATAATCTAATTCTTAAGTAAATGAATTTAGAGTTAAAATTAAATCATGATGACAAACTATATAAAATATAAGTTAAATTAAGATATAATACAAACACAATGAGAAAAATAGTTAAAACAAGATACGATATGAAAAATAATATGAACATGAAAATAAATACAAGAACATGTCAAAATTATATAAAACAAATTACCAACATGGAAAATTTTATATAAATTATAATGTTTAAAAAAACAAGAATACACAAAACTTTTTAAAAATTAAATCACTATTATAAATTATGTAACATATGTTATGAATTGAGATACAATACAAATATAATACGAACATACAAATTTTCTCTAAATTGAATTTCTATGACAAACAATGTGAAATATAACATGAACACAACAAGGGACAATCATTAAAACACAATATGAAAAATAATATGATTGCGGCATAAATACATGTGCGTGTCAAACTATATATAAAATAAATTATTAACATATACAAATTTATATTATTTAATTATTTGTATAAGTTTTGAATATGATATTTATGTTAATGTATGATAGTTACAATTATTCTTAAATTAATAAGTTTAGAGTTTAAATTGAGCCACTGTGATAAACTATGTAAAATATCCTATCTAAGGATGACTTTTAAAGTTAAGAAAAGATTTCTAAAATTACCAAATTTAATCTAGATAAATAATAACTCCAATCATTATATGGTACCAAATACAAAAATTGCTATTCAATTTTGATACAACATGAAAAATAATCAAGCACAACAACGTACGAAAAATAAAATGAACATGACACAAATACACGAGTGTGCCAAAATTACATAAAATAAATAAAAAAGGTATCAAAATATATGTAAATATATAATACCTTAAAAATAATTAAGTCATTAAAATAAAACACAAATATTAAATAAATATACAAATTTTTTTAATTTTTTTTTTCTCTTTGCTTTCCTTCCCTTTTTCTTTTTTCTCTCTTTCTCTTTCTTTCTTTCTTTCTTCACTACAATAAGAAACAAAATGGTAGCTTAATACCTTAATTACTCTCCACATCTTAATTAATCTTTAAGCGTAGGTGTATCCAAGATCTAGCCCTTTGATTTCAAATTGAGTAATTTTATAACTTAGGACAAATTTTATATTTAGTTATAGAAGTTATAGATGTTAAAATCTCTTCAATAATTTAATTTAATCTTTAATTTAGGCTCTCTTCGGGGTCGGGGACATGAGATAAGATACATAAAAAATTTATTTTTTTGTTTTGTGTTTAAAGTATTTATGAGTCTAATTGAGTTATAGTTAAAATTTTTTTTAAATCTCTTGTTTAAGTTCGCTTTTTGTTTAATCTAGTTTGCAAGCTTCACTATTCAAAAAAATATTAAAAAAATATATTTATTTTAATAATTATATATTTATAATTAAATTTAAATAAATATTTTTTATTAATTAATAGTGATTTAAATTTAATCAATTCAAATAAAAAAATGTTTATGCAGACCCGACTCAATTTATATGGGCGAGCTGCCTATTCATGTCAATGACATTCAAACTCAATAAATCTACATATTGCAGTCACTATAAAAACATTAGAGAAGTAAAAAAGAAACAAACCTCGGATTTGCTTGGGGTTTGTGTTCGATGGAATTGAAAGGAGTAGAGAATTGAGTCGTCCGTAGCAACTCACTGAGTTGGAAAAAGAAAACGTTAGACAGTAAATGTAAAAGAAAGCAAAATCAAGAAAATGAAGGAAAAAAAAGGGGGGGGTAAGGAATTTTCTAAAAACAGAAAGTGCAATCCAAAACCATGCCACGTGTCAAAAATATATTTGACTGTTTACGTTTTATAATTTAAAAAACAGGTAAATCCGTTAAAACTGAACCGACCACGGCCAGCCAAAACCGCATCTGAACTTTCCTTCAATGCCACGAAATTAATTTTAAAAAGTAATAATAATGAAAAAGGTAAAAAAGATAAAGAAAAAGAAAAAAAAATCTCACTGAATCACGCGCTAACTTCAAAATAATTTCACTCTCAAGTTCCAACGTTCTATAACTCTCCAAGACCCCCCCAACCCCAGAAAAGAAAAGAAAATGGCTTCTCTCTCACGCGCCGCTGTACGTGCCGCCAGTCCTCTCCCTTCGGACCACCATAAACGTGCGCTCGTCTCCGCGCCAACAACAGTTTATCAGGGGAGAAGGAGAAGCCTGACGGTTGTTAGAGTCATTGATGGCGGCGATTCGTACCTCAGTATGTGGAGGAAAGCGGTGGACAGGGAAAAGAAGGAAAACGAGTTTCAAAAACTCGCTCAGAATTTGGCTAAGAACGACGGTGATAGCGGCATGGACAATGGTGAGAATAAAGAGGTTATGGAGAAGAAGAACGAGGAGTTCAAGAAGATTCTGGAAACTCCGAAGGAGGAAAGGGATCGGATCCAGAGAATGCAAGTAATTGATCGTGCCGCGGCGGCGATTGCTGCGGCTCGCTCCCTTATCAAGAACAATGATTCTTCGGGAAAGGATGATTCCAACAAGGAAAATGGCAAAACAATTAGAGTTCAAGAAGAAGGTAAACACTAATTTTTTTTATTTATAATTTTAAATTGTATTTGTTTTTATAGATTTCTGATTTTTTTTTAATTTTTATTTGGAGATATCATTTCTAAGAAAAGGAGTGACATTTCTTGGAAGCAAGAAAAATAATCTGAGGAGCTTTTTTTCTCTTATCTTTTTTGAGAATTAAAATGAAAGGATTTATTTTATTTTATTTTATTTACAAGGAAAAGTAAGAGAGGCAAGTCTTACTTATTTGAGGATATGAACGAACATAATTTTCCAAAATTTACATTAAGGTTTCTGCCAGTTTTTGGCACTTAGCTGCTGACAATTTTCCAAGAACCCAAAGGAGGAATGTTCATCAGAGTTCAGTTTATAGTTAAATTGTTACTATTATTTTTTGTTATAGGAAATTGAAACTTGAATTAACAGGAAAGCAGAGCAGGAGCATTTTTGTTACTCGACCAGGAAATGCTGGAAATGGAACACCTGGTCCAGATTTTTGGTCTTGGACACCTCCTCAAAGTACTGATCAGATTTCAGATGAAATGGATGGGTTGCAGATTGCTAAACAAACTTCGGAGTATCCAATTTCGAGCAATCCGGTTTTAGAAAAAGATCGGTCTCTTGGTTTTCTCTCTATTCCTTTTGAGAGTAAAGCTTATGAGACCACCCGCAATCTGCCGCCTTTTCAGTCACTTATAGAGGTTGATGGAACTGAAGTATCTGAGATTGCTGTAGAAAAGACTGCTTTAAAAGAGGAAGCTGACCTTGAAGCTGAATTTTCTGCACACGCTGCTGAAGCAGCTGATGCCCTTCATAAGGCCAAAGAATTATCATCCCAAGGAGTTACTCCAGATGGAACTAGATGGTGGAGGGAAACAGGGATTGAGCAAAGACCTGATGGTGTGATTTGCAGGTGGACAATGATTAGGGGTGTTAGCACTGACCAAGCTGTTGAGTGGCAAGAGAAGTACTGGGAGGCTTCTGATGAGTTTGATTACAAGGAACTAGGTTCTGAGAAATCGGGACGCGATGTTTTTGGGAATGTTTGGAATGAAAAATGGAGAGAATCAATGTTGCAGGTCTGTAAAAACAGCTTAAGTGAAGCACTATAATACATTTCTCAAGTCACTTCCTTTTAATTGCATTTATCTTCTAGGCTTCATGTCATCTATAACAAATTGTGATACAATTATGAAACTCAACCATCCATAACACGAGTATAGGGTCCATCTGGGCTCCATGTAAGTATACATGGGGCTCTGTATAATGAATGGCTGGGATCAGATACTTGTAGAATTGTAGTAAAATAACTGAATGTGAGATGATACCTTGTGGGATTAGCTCATCTGTGTCAATTCATGTCTAGATTACTGGACTTGGATTTCATAATTTTTCAAGGGTTGGTTTTAGTGCATGATCCAAATATGTATCTAGATAATCTCAAGCATAACTTAACCAAAAATCGAAAACGAGCTGTTATTATGAGCTTAAGAGATACTTTGCTGATCTTTTTTGCATTTACCAACATGCATGTTGAAGCCAAGAGCTCTATCCATGCTTCCACCAGTAGCCAAGCCGGGTGGCAAGCATCCTTCTTCTCCTAAGAATAAAACACCAAAAAAGGAATAAGCAAAAGTGAGAAGAAATTCTAATTTTCATTTTGCACACATGCTTGCTCTGTGAAGAGATTTAGATGAATGGCTCTCTTTTAGCATCATTCATTTCTTTGCTGCTGTTTGTGACAATATCATATCTACCTCATTGTCTATTGCTGATAGTTTTTTGTGCTCTTAGTTGTTTTCATTAAATTATTCCACCATTAATAAGTTTTAAATTGTTTTCTAAAGCCGTTCAAAAAAATTGGAGCATGCTAATTTCTTTTTATCAGAATCTTGTTTTGCAGCAACCTTGTTAAAAGAGAAAAAACAAATCTGAACATGTTCTCTGGTGCAGGAAGGTGGGCTTGTACATCTTGAAAAAACTGCTGATAAGTGGGGAAAGAATGCAAAAGGTGAGGAGTGGAACGAAAAATGGTGGGAACATTATGATGCATCTGGAAAATCTGAGAAATGGGCTGACAAGTGGTGCAGTATTGACCCAAACACACCCCTTGAGGCTGGTCATGCTCATGTCTGGCATGAAAGGTATAAAACTTCATATCTAGTTTGGATATGATTTCCAATTGTTTCTACGTTCTGTAGACCAGAATTTGTTTATGGTGGCAATCTTGAACCGGTCATAAAATTCTTACTAGAGCATTTACCCTGTCAAGCTCTCTAAAAATTCTTGAAATGCTTAAATCCTTGTCTCATGTCATTCTAAGTTTGTTTGGGATTTTAGAGGGTTGGCAAGATATTGATTTTGAGGGTTATTTTTGGGTTTTCT
Organism: Adansonia madagascariensis; assembly: GCA_038381835.1. Lineage (NCBI taxonomy): Eukaryota > Viridiplantae > Streptophyta > Magnoliopsida > Malvales > Malvaceae > Adansonia > Adansonia madagascariensis. The sequence continues at coordinate 16,723,265 of JBBYHL010000022.1, read as the reverse complement.
TCGTCAGGTTACTGAACTCAGTTCTATCTCAATGTTTTTATCTAATCATTTATGACTCGACTCAACTGAAGTTCTGAACCATTGAAAAAAATACCACTTCATTTAAGATCAATCTCTGTCGGATGAAGATGCTATATTCATCCAGTTTGATTTTATATGTTTGATCACATTTTTTTCACAAATTTGGTAGGTGGGGTGAACAATATGATGGCTATGGTGGCAGCGTGAAATACACTGACAAATGGGCAGAGCGCTGGGAAGATGATGGTTGGGCAAAATGGGGTGACAAGTGGGACGAACATTTTGACCCCAACGGGCACGGCGTAAAGCAGGGGGAAACATGGTGGCAAGGGAAACATGGAGATCGATGGAATCGCACATGGGGTGAGCGCCACAATGGCTCTGGATGGGTTCACAAATATGGAAAGAGTAGCAGTGGGGAGCACTGGGACACACATTTGGAGCAAGAGACTTGGTATCAGAGATTCCCGCACTATGGTTTTTATCACTGCTTTGACAACTCTGTGCAGCTGCGGGAGGTTAAGAAGCCATCTGAGATGTCTGAACAATAAATCTTTTGTTTGTTTGTTTGCTTTTTTTTTTTTTTCAATTCCATACACTTCTTTGATATGAAGGTAAAATTTAGTAACAAGTATTTGTAGCTCCTCACGGAGAAACTACTGTTCAAAAGAAAAATATATGTTGCTGTAAGTTTGTAATACAAAAGGCCCAGGAAGCTACATTATGAGGCCTTGAGCCTCTATTCCTTGAGTGTCAAATACTCATCAGTGTATCAGAAACCACCACAACCTCTTATTCCAATTCAATGCTGAAATGGGAAGCTTTTAAATCCTTTCTATGTGGCATTTTTTCATTTCTCAAAGTCACCAATTCTAGACCTCTATTTAACTTATTTTATTTCCTTTTTCTTTCTTTCAAATGCTTATATTTAGATGAAATTTGGTTTGGGTTTCCTTTTTTGTTGAATTATTAGTATCACATTCACTGATAGATAGAAGAGATTTTCGGTTTTCGGTGTTTCTGGATTTTCACAATTGTATCATTTCATAGTTTCTTAAATGCTTAAGGGAGCTGAAAATCTCAAGCTCGTTAGTGGAACAGGCCCAACAGGATTAGGCTTTACGGGTCAAATTTTCATTTTAGATGCTTGCCAAAGAAGGGTTGTCTTTGTTATAGCAGGAATCAAAATACTAGAATCTTAGCACCCTGCTGCAGTATATCACCTTAAGGCCAGCTTCTCAGCCTAGGTTCATTCATCACAAGAAAGAAGCGTTTTGGTTTTATAGGTTTTTATCAATAGTATATGATCATGTCATAAACCCTGGTCACTGGACTGAGGATATGCGCAAGGAGAAGCTTAAGCCTGTTGATCTTTATGCTAGGAATATGACAGTCGTAGATGTTGAAGGTGGAACTGGGTTCACTACTCTTGGTATAGTGAAGCATGTGGATGCTAAGAATGTCATAATTCTTGATCAGCCACCTCACCAGCTTGACAAGGCCAAAGAGAAGGAACCTTTGAAGGAAAGCAAGATAATTGAAGGTGATGCAGAGGATCTCCCATTTCTCACTGGTTATGCCAACCAGTATGTGTCTGCAGGGAGGAAATATCCCCATTTACCTTTCTTATATTAAAAATTTCCCATCATTTTATTCAGTTATGAAAAATAATTTTTATATCTAAGCTTAGGGAATTGTTAAGTTGGGTTCCTTTCATGATACTTTTGGTAGTGACAGTCAATTGTAATGCTTTGAATGGGAAATTGAAGATTTTGGGAATATAGCTGCGTATGCCGTTCTTTTCACATTATATTCTACATGTTCAATTATCTATCGGTCTATATTCTTTCCTTGTAAAGCTTGTGTGTGATATTATATATGCTTTCATATTTGGTACTTTGGAACAATTTGATCTTTGAGCCACATGTAAATGGGAACCAGTACAAAGTAAGTTGCTGCTATTACCCCCAAGAATGAAACCTCTAAAGGAATACAAAAGCATTAACAGGTTTCCTGACATGATGTGCCTTTGGACCAAGCTGCAACAAAATCTACCAAAGGAGAAATTCACAAAGTGTTCACAACATTTTTGTTAATTTTATTATTTTTATTTTATTGTCTTTGAATAACTAAAGAAACCAATTCACACCAAGAATAGGATAGAAGGCACAGAAACTTTAGGGATGCTAAAAAAGGAATAAACGAAATAAACTGGAAAAATTAAAAAGAAAAAGGGATTAAGAAGCAATGATAACAAAAAACTTAGAACTATGATGTTGACTTTCGAAGAAAATACCTATCAATTTTCTCCTTTTACCAGCAGGAAGAAGCAAAGTTCTTAAGTCCAAGAGCAAGGAGATGAAAGGTATGTGCAGAGCGGCGTTAAGATTTCGGGGCAGGCATATGAACCTTTAGCCAAAAACTTTTCAATCAGAATACTAAAAATGGTGCAAGATCTTATAAAAAAATGTGGATGAACTGTTACTACTAGTTGAATTCAATTCTTCAACAACCATATGCAAGGTATTTAGTATTTTTAGATAATGCATTATGATTGAAGAAATCGAAAGCAAAAATGAAGGGGTTGAATATTGGACTTTGATGTATTTATTCGACCATAGAATGTTCACTTAAGGTACTAGACACAAGAAATTCATATCTAGAAACATAGAAATCTAAAGATGAAAGGAATGCTACCTTCACTTCAGGGCAACCCATAATCAAGCGATGTCTTCGGACACCACAATACCATTTTGGACCAATTCTTGTCAGTTTCACATCGTTGGAACCAGCCTTTTTGAACCGTTTTATATACTCTTCCCCCTTCAGAAGGAGCATCCACATATCTGCAAAAAAGCAAGGCAACCGGAATGTTGGAGATACTGGACCTATCCCTCCTATTTTCAAGTACTCTGTAAGCTTCCTTGATCCTATGCTGTAATGAACTTCTAATTTATCTCTAGATGACTGCTTTATTTGACTGGCTATATTCTTTTGCTATGTTACTCGGACTCTTTATTATTTTATTTTTTTTGAAGTGCCTATAGTCGATACATATTCGAACATGAGTATGGGGATAAGGATATGATCCTCCAAATATATGAAAGAGCTTAGAAAAAATTGAGCATATTTGTATTAGATACCCACCTCCGAGTCCGAGTAACATAAGTTTTTAAGTTTTACCTTCATCTTGTAGGCTATAGCTAGCCTTTGGCCTTAGTAGTTTATCATATGGTGTACAAAAAGAAAATGAGCTCTTGAACCATGGGCTTAATCCGATTAGTTAATGCAATCACTCTTAAAAGTGGCATCGAACATGTGTATTGTTTGAGTCGTAGCATTTACAACCCTTTCTTTTATTTCCAAACTATGACCTTCTTTGTTGCCCAAAAAGAAAATGAGCTCCAAACTATAGTCTCATGGATTGAGATTCAAGTATACTAGAGCATAATAAAAGAAAAATTAGAAGACATATAGACAAGGTAGTTTCTTGAAGGTAAATATAGAAATTGCACATTATGCCATCGCCAAAAGGCAAAAGTTTCTCATCTGCTAATGTGTGTCTGAAAGTTTTATTTTATTTCATTTTTAATCATTTAATGATTTAATGAATTTTTATTTTATTTTATTAGTTTATTTTTAACATAACTAATATTTTTTAATCATGATTTAATATAAATATAAATTTTATTATTTAATAGAAGTATAATTTTTAATGCATATTTGATTATTTATAATTTTTAATATAAATGTAATTTTATTATTTTAATTATTATTCAAGATAAATATAATTTTATTATTTAATATAATTGTAATTTCAATAATTTTTATTTACTTTATATATATGCACATTTAATCAAATATACCTAATAGTCATTTTATATCTATACACACATTTTCATGATACATTTACCGGATAAAAGAAATTATGAAGTAATAAGCCTCAATGAAAAATGTAAATTGGTGCTTACGCATTAAAATACGACTTTTTTAGGCTGAAAAATCAAATTTGTTTTACATAATTTTAGATTTTTAAATATTTATTGGATAATTTTTTATAATCTAATAATAAAATGCATTTACTAGATAAAAAATTATGAAGTAAAGTCTCGAAGGAAAATGTAAATTGACACTTTCACATTAAAATACGATAGTTTTCTAAGTCAAAAAATCATTTTAAATAATTTTAAATTTTAATATTTTTTAAATATTTACCAGATAATTTTATATGTTTTAATAATAAAATGCATTTATCATGTAAAAATTATGAAGTAATAGCTTTCAAAAAAGAAAAAACGTAAACTAGCACTTTATATAATAATTTCTTTAGGTCGAGAAAAAGTTTTACATAATTTTAAATTTTAATATTTTTAAGTATTTACCTATATATTTTAATAATAAAATAAAAGATAAAAATTTATTAAAAAATAATAAGTTAAAAAAAAAAAAAGGAAAATTGGTGTTCGGAAAGCGCCATCTAATTTGTTGGCACTTTTGTTTCGTTAGGAAGGTGTCAAAACGTTAGATCTTTTCGTGTTGAAAGAGTCAAATATTTTAACGTTTCTGACGTCGACTAGTTAAAATGTCAAAAGGGTAAAACGATAATATTTTGCTAAATAGTTCTAAAACTAGTTTATAATTCACGTGATACACGAATTAATTTTATTTTATTTAAATAAATATATAAACACATATAATTAATGTTCTTTTCAATATATAAATATCATAAGAAATTAAATATTTTTAAAAAAATCAAAAATATGTGCGAAAATATATTATTTTTATTTTAATTTGGTTATAAAATATTTTGAACTAAACATTCAATATTTTGGATCTACTAAAGTTGGTTTAAAAGTATTTTATAATATTAAAGTATATTTTTCACGAAAGTTAACAATTTGTCTCCTTTATTTAAATTAAGATAAAGAATATATAAAATATTTAAAATAAAATGTTGAAAACATGAGTGCAAACTATTCAGTTACTGTTAATCATAATGGAAAAGTTTAGAGGATTTAATTTTAGTTTCTAAGAGGAGCTTGAGAGAATAAATACTGACAATAAAAGTAAAATTATCTGAAAAAAAAAAAAGAGAAAAAGAATTCGAAATTTTAATAACACTTCTTGAAAAACTAAAAAACCATCATCTTTGAGAATTAATTCTCCGCACAAGTACAAATTGGTTTCAGTTTAAAACCTAATAATTATAGATGCAATTTCATGAGCAAATAGCACCTGAAAAGCTTGGAAATTAATCTCCAAACTAAACAAACTCAGAACAGAAAAAAAAAAGACAATAATTATTACATTTAAGAATTTGTCTATTGCATTTGAATCGTATGATAGTTGCAAACATAATATTGTGGGAAAATAAGCCAATCATACTTTGATGATGAGGATGACAATAGCGTGTATTCAATTTATATTTTGTGATATGTGATTAACAAATTAATAATTCTGTAAGGTAAGATTTATTGGATTATTTTCTTATACTAAGCTACAGCAGAGGATATTCATTCCTCATCTTATAATATTATTACTCGACCCATTCCACGCAAAACATAATATGATATATGTATATATATATATATATATATATTTGAAATCTAGTGACATGAAAACTTAAATACTAAATTCTAATTTGATTTATAGCTAATTATTTTTTTTACCATGCTTAACTTATAAGTTATGAATAGACAAAAAAAATATTATAATGCTATACTGTCTGACACTAAATTTCCCATGTTATAAGGAAAAATCTTGATCCAAAGAGTAAGATTATGCTAAGGTTTAATTTAGCTCAAATTGGAATTGAGGATAGCATACATACATTCTATCTTATCTTAATTTCCAATATTGTATGTCACTTTGACTTCCCACTACTCTTATCCATTCTTATTATAACTAATCTCCCTCTTCTCTCAACCAAATCATTGTTTAATACTGCCTCACTCTGCTAATAAGAATCTAGTTTCAGCTATGACAAACATCCAAATTAAAATTTCAATTTGATATTTTTCTAAAAAAGATAAAGAATAGCAAATTTAATAGACACAAAATCCTTAAACTTTCAAACAAGCAAATTAGAATAAAAGAAACAAGGCAAAAAAGAAATGAAATGAAAGAAATAACAAATGACCAAAAGGAAAAGCGACTTCAAAACCCTATACATGCCAAAAAAAAAATTCTGAAATAAAATCCAAAATGAAAAAGAAAGAAAATGAAAACCAACAAAAAATTATTAAACACAAAAGCCTATAAGAGCAACAATGAACTGAATTAAGGAGAAGAGAATGTTTAAGAGAAATCTAACCTTAAAAGAAAAAAAATGACACCAGCAGCAGAGTAGTCTAATTCTCAAGCTGAATCAATCAACAAAATTAAGGAGGATTGTTGAATCAATCAAAAAATTTAGGGTAAAATTGAAAACAAAAATTCAAGGAATACGTTTTGGTTAATTTTATAAGTTTTTTTGTGAAATTGAACAGATTTTCTAATGCAATCATTTATTAACGACATAACAAGAATTTAAGCAAACTTATTTACTCATGCAATCATAAAGTAAACTTATATTTTAAATGTAATCACGTATTATGTTTATACATCCAAAATAGTCACGCGAGAGAAACTGGTTGAATAAAACAGAGAATCTAAACCAGAGAGATTCATTACCTAATCAAAAAGAAACTCTTCTATATCTTTAAAATTAGAAAAATCACCAACTTTTGTATCAAGCATTTGCAACAAAACATATAAACTGCATGGCCACCTAAAACCATCAATATGACGTAAAAGAAAACCATAATACTAATTATTATGTAATAAATGTGTAGTCACCAATTTAAACAACAAATTTAAATGTAGCTCTATGTAGAGTTCTTTTGCTTTCTAATTTCCAGTTAAAAGAAACTTTCCTATAGTAAACATGGAGAAACTAATAAAAATAATATATTATTGAATTTATTATTGGAAGCCAAAATTTGCACAAAAAAATAAGAAAATATTTTTTGAAAGTAACAAAAAAAAAATCAGATACAACCAACTTAAGCCAGATTTGGTGGTGATTATTGATTGCTTTGTTTTTTTATCTGCTTGCTTTGAATTCTCATTTCCCTCTCTCTCTTCCATTTAGTATCTTTTTTCTCTTTTAAATTTATTCATAAATATTTTCTTTCCTAAAACAAAGCTCAATTTTATTTCATATATTTAATATATCTCCTTTTTTTATATTCTTGATCCCTATTTTTCTTATTTTTACAAAAAATATATCCCCCCAAAAAATCAAAAAATGAAAATTGAGAATACCTTCTTTTCATTTCTTTTGCTTTGCCTCATTCCTTTATCATTATTTTTCTTTTTCTCTTTTTTATCTAAAAAAGGGTAAAAAAAACTAAAAAAATTAAAAGGAAATTAAGAGAAAATAGAGAAAAAGAAAAATGAAGTAATGGCGGAAGGAAAATGACATAGAGAAAGGGAATAAATCCCAAAAAACCATCAAATCAAGCAAAGAAAATCGAAAATACTTTCCTTTTTCATTTGTTCCATTACTGCCACCTTTGTTCTCATCATCTTCCTTCTTCTTCTCTTTCTTTGAAAAATGGGAAAACACGTGGAAGAAAAAATCAAAAGGGAAACAAAGAGAGAAAGATGAAAAGAAAGATGAAAAATTTTGATGAAAGATGGTGGAGAGAAATGGAAGAAATTTGATGTACCTACCTTTTCAATCAATCTGCAAATTTGCCTACCCAAAGAAAGATAGGATTTTTGTATCAAGTTAGGTTTGATTTTGCTAAAAGCAGATAGCAAAAGCAGAAGCAAAAAGCAACAATATTGGAAAAAAAATAAAAGAGAAAAGAAAAAGATCAGTACAAAACAGAAAAACAGAAAGAAAATAGACGTGCATGGTATTGAACAAGAATTGTCTTAGGTTTTTTATTATAAAAAGGAAAAGAAAAAAACAAAAAGAGTGAACAGTAACATTTTAGAAATACCATTAAATTCTTTATAGGACTCAAAATTAATGATACGTTAGATGTTAGATGAATAGATTTATCGATTAGCTGATCAAATCAATTTACATTTGGTTAATTTGAGTATTTAAAATTTTTAATTATTCTGATTTTGAATTATTGCAAGTTTAAATTACTTTGGTTTTGAGTCATTTTGAATTATGGTCAATTGGGTTTAATACTCAAGCTAATTAGATTCAGATCATTTCAAGTTTGGATCAATTAAATTTAATACTCGGGTTGATTAGGTTTAACAATGGAATTTATCAAGTTTGATCGTTTTAGGTTTAGGCTATTTTGGATTAATTATTCAAGTTATTATGGATTCGAGTTATTTTAAATTTGTGTTATTTAAAGTTTGAGTCATTTTTTGTACAATTCATTTCGAGTTTTGATCATTTTAAGTTCGAGCCATTTTTAGATTTGAATTATTCAATATCATGTTGTTAACTTTTTTTCATCAAATAGAGTTGGATCGAGTTCAAATTCAAGTGAGTTAATCAAATTTTTTGAATTTAGATTAAAATTTACAGATTAATTAAGAAATAACCAAAGTAAATTGAGAGAAAATATAAACACATTAAGACTCCATTGGGATTTAACTGAACCTTTAGTTCAGTACCTTCGTTTTTCCCTTTTTTTTTTTCACACCAAAAGATCAAAATTTCACCTTCGGCTGACAAAGATCCGGTGCAACGGGAATGAATTCACCGAGCCAGATACTCAAAATCCCACTAGACTCCAAAGGGTCCAACAAAAAATGAAGCTGCCAATCGGTAGCTTTATTCACTTTTCTTAAATCTTTTTATTTACTCTTTTCTTTAATTTATTCACGTTCTGCTTTTAATTCATTCACTTTTTTTTTTTATTTTTTCTTTAATAATTAATCATATAAAATAATTTTATACGTAATTAATTATATAAAAATAAAGCATACAATAAGATAAATAATAAATAATTAAATAAATTATCATTAAATATATGATCAATAATAATATGATAGTATTTTTTGAATGAATAAAATTTTATAATATTAAATAAAATTAAAATGTTTTACGTTAAAGACAATAAATAATTGAATATTATTTTTTTAAGTTTTAATTTATGTAAATATATAATGATTATATATATATTTTAATCTAATATCATCAATGCTTTTCTTTCTTACTATAATTCATCTTACCACCATTACTGTATTTCAATAGAAGTACATATTCCACCACTAATTTTAATCTCACCATACAACTTCAATCTTATTGTTATAGACATTAATTTCACTGTCACTACTATTTTCAATCTCACTAGAGCCAATTTCACCACCCATGAGTTTGAGTATTGTAGCGGTGGTATTAAGATCAATAGTAAAATATGTATTTAAATTCAAATGTAACGATAACTGTAAGCTGAAAATAAAAATAACCATTAAAGACATTATATTAAAATTCATTTATAATTAGAAATACTATATTTACACAAATTAAAACTTAATAAAATAATATTTAATTTTTATTATTTTTATATAATTTAATTTTATTTGATATTTTTAAAATTTTATTTACTCAAAAAATTAATATATTTTATTTTATATAAAAAACTATCATATACTTAATGATAAAATTTTATTATATAATTATTCATTTTTAAATAATTATTTAAATATATTTATAATTTTAAATAAATAAAAAAATATTTTTAACAAGAAAAAAAGCAAAAAAAAAATAATAATAATAAAGTAAACCTTTGTTGGAGCAACTGACGATAAGCCACAGTAAAGCTTTACTGTGCCATTATTGGTAATCTAAATGGATAACCAGTGCGTTTGGACTCTTTTTTGGGGTCTAAATTAGAGGTGGCAAAATGAACCCGAACCCGAAAATCCGCCCGAAAAAACCCGAGCCCGAACCCGAACTGAACCCGATTTGACTAAAAAGTCAACGGCCCGAACCCGAAAAAACCCGAACCCGAATGGCCCGAACCCGAAAT
>JBBYHL010000022.1:16639329-16713152 GCA_038381835.1 Adansonia madagascariensis | reverse complement strand
CAGCCCGAACCCGAAAAAACCCGAACCCGAAATGACCCGTCCCGAACCCGCCCAAACCCGCCCAATTGCCACCTCTAGTCTAAATGTACTGAAATAAGGGCTCATTCGAATCTAAATGAGGCTTAAACCTTTTCATCATTTGTGTTGTTCCTCTAAAAATTCCTTAACTTAATATTAACTTAAAAATCGAAGCACGTTAAATTTTAAGGCCCCATAACAGTTTTTATCTTTACAAATTACTTTCGATCTTTACATGACAAACCACTACAACTCTATTAAGTTCCATCGTTCTAGACTTAGGTCAGGGAGTCAGATCAGTCTAACAAATTTGATTCGTAATGAATTAGGTAAGGATTTTCGCACTTCAAGTCAACTAATTTTGACTTATATTATTTAATTATAAATAAAATATAAAATATTTTTTTAAAATTTTTAATATTAATTTAAATAATTATATAAAATTTTGAACGAATTTAAATTTAATTTAATCAAAATTTAAATAAAATATAATTTTTAAACCTACAACCTAATTTAACCTATAAACACTTCTAAATCATTCAACTACCTCAACAATTTCCAAACAATTGCAAAAACCTTTTTCCCAGAAAGTCAATTCAATGTTATATATTTCAAGCAGTGGGCTTTGAAGGTTGATGGGATCAAAAAGTCTAAAGTGCCGACCACGACCCTGTCTGTCTCTCTGTATCTACTTTGATTATTATAAATTAATTTCTACGTGTAAATTCAATGTGGACTGCTCCTTTGGACTCTTTTTTTACGTTATTAGAATCTTAGATCTTTAGATTTATATCCCACTATTTACTAAAATTTGCCACAAATGTCAAAGAGTACAAACCGTACTCTTAAAAAGGCTGAACTTTGCTGAGCCAAATTGAATTCAGCAGAAATAAAACCGCGTTGGACAGCCATGCGCATTTATAGTTTGCCCCCTTTATTCATTGACTTAGTTCCTTTATTTATTATAGTTATAATTGTTTTATTTTATATTTATAATTTTTTTATAAAAATAAAATTTTTTATCATAATTTATTAAAATTAAAAAAAATGATTGTCTGTTGAGTCTTATTATTTATCTTGAAATTGAAAATCTTTTTAATTAGTGAAAAATCAGTTTAATCAATTTAAAATTGATAAAAAATTAAATTAAACTGATAAATATTTTTATATTTATTATTAATTTATTGTAACTTAAAAAAATTAATTTTAGATTAAATATTATATTATTAAATCAAATAAACATTTTTTATGAATTATTTATTATATTTATTATATATTTAACATTAAAAATTATTTTAATTTGAACCAACGATCTAACGAGTTAAACTAATTAAACAATCTTACCTTTTTAACTTCTCATCCGATTATGTTAACACTGGCATGGATTGCTGGTGTAAGCAATTTTGAGTTTAAATTTCAAAAAAAATATTAATCAGTACCTAATAACACTAATTAAAGTTATATATATATATATATATAAAGATAAAAAGGTAAAATGTTAACTAATGTCAAGTGGCACGTTTAAAGTGATACTAAAAAAATCAAAATGTAACTAATAAATTATTTTGAATTCAATAAAATAATATGATAAATATAAAAAAATTTTAAAATTAATGATTAAATAGTAATTTAACAAATGTCGGTAAAATAAATTTTAAAAAAAATCAATACATTATTTTTTTCTTAATTTTGATAAATACAATGCATTAAATCAAAATAATTAAATGGATCGCAAAACAAAAAACACATCTCCCCATGCCCATTGTCCCATTCTTGTCTCCAGTCGTTTGCTTTGAATGCTTTCGTAGTTTTTGTCTCCTAGAAATCAACCCCTTACAGCTGTCTTACGATTTTTAATTTCATTATTTTATAAACACTGGGCAGACTTACACTTGAGTTAATCTCAAAGTTTTTTTTTTTTTTTTTTCGGGTAAGAAATGAAACGGTCATGTATTTAGACGAAGAAAAATTAAAGCCATGTATTGTCACTATAATAACCAATTAAAATTATAATGGGTTGAAATTGTTTTATATATTCTATATTCTATATTTTTATTTTTTTTAATTTTATATTTAAATTGAATCTCTTAATGATATATATGGAATGCTTAAAATGATATTGTAGTTCAAATTTTGTTTTGTTGTTTTTGCGTATTATTATAGTCTGTTAGTCTTTTTCTTTACCTGTATACGGTGAAGTTGTTAAAATAATATTATCTTTCATTAATTAAGTTTTAATTTTTTTTTTAAATTTTATATTCAAATTAAATTTTTTTATTTAATTAATTAATACTAAGTTAGTTGTGCGCAGTAAAAAAATTTTTACTAATTTAGTACTATCGTTGGAAAATTGAAAATGCTTTAAGTTATAAAAAGTTTGGGTTCAAAAAATATATTTAAAATTAGTGATAAATTTTAAAAAAAAATTTAAATATTTGATAATAATATAAATGATAAAAAATTAAAATAATAAAATTTAAAACACAAATATAATAAAATTATTTCATATAAATTAAATTTAAAGCTGTATAATTTTATTTTTCAGAATTTTTTATTTAAATTATTAAATTATAATTTTAATTGCTAATATTAAATTATAGCAAGGTAAACTGGCCCTAACCTTCCTCACATTGGAATTCTACATAAACCCCAGCTAAGCTTGAGTTATACACTCAACATAAACACATACTTTTCTCTCTCTCTTTCGCTCTTTCTCTCTCTTTCATTTTCTCTCTTCTCTCTTAAACTTCCCCAAGTTTCTTGAGTTTTCTTTTTTTCTTTTTTTTCCAAGCAACCAAACGAACGAAAACATGGCTGATATACTGACCGAAGAACAGATTGTTGAGTTCAGAGAAGCCTTCAGTTTCTTTGATAAAGATGGCGATGGTGAGTTTTTCTTCTTCACTTTGCTTAAAATTTAAAGCAGTACGATTCAAGTTTTTTCGGTATTAATTTGCAATGTTTCTTATTAGGTTGCATTACGGTGGAAGAATTGGCGACGGTAATTAGATCCCTGGATCAAAACCCGACGAAAGAAGAGCTCCAGGATATGATAAATGAAGTTGATGCTGATGGGAATGGAACTATTGAGTTTTCAGAGTTCTTGAATTTGATGGCCAGGAAAATGAAGGTAATACAGAATAAAATTTGTTACCATAAAACATATATTTTAACTGTTGCTAATTCTGTTTGATATGACAATTTGCAGTCAGGAAAAAAAAAATTGTGGGACGATGTTTAACATTTAGCAAAAGAATTTAAAAGAAATCAAATCGAATTTATATAATTTTTTAAAAAATATTTGATTAATTCGTTTTGATTTATATAATTTTTTTAAAAAAATATTTGATTAATTTAAGATTAAAATTTTAATATATGTAATTTTTTTACGTGGATTTTTTGTAAAAAAAATTATGAAAGTGATTAATTTGTTTTTGTCAAAAAAAAAAAAATCAGGAAACTGATGCAGAAGAGGAACTTAAAGAGGCTTTCAAGGTTTTTGACAAAGATCTAAATGGCTATATTTCAGCTTCTGAGGTAAATTTTCTTTGTTTTTCTACTATTTATTTTATTTATAAAACATTTCCAGTTATTAATAAATTAACAGGTGAATTTCCCATGCATTTCCTTTTGTACTCTTTTCCTTTAAATGCAAATTTAACTCAACTCTTCTTTTATTTTATTTTTTTCCTGGAAATTCAACAAGAGAATTGATGATATGAAAAATTCAACCAAAACTTTTGAAGCAACCATTCAACTTGAAAACTTTTGACTAATTGGGGTTACAATATTCTTATATCTTTTAGCTGTGCTTTCATATTGAAAATATATATATATATATATATATATATGAAAAATACAACTAGCTGGGAGCGCCCAATGCTATTGACTATCCATTAAGGTTTCAAACACTATAGTGATAGGTGGCATGTGATGGGATAAAGAGAAATATTCGAAAAAAAAAATAATGGCCAAAGATTAATATTAGACAAATCATATATTAAATGAAAGATATTCATACATATATATACATATATATATATATATATATATATTCAATGTTTTACATTGAAGTTTGCCCATACACCCAAAAAAAATCAAATTTGATACATGGGTATTTCACATGTTTTCATCTAGATCAAAATAAATGGTCATGTGGGCAACCATACCGGTGATAACAAAATTTTTTTAATTTCACGAATAAGATTAAAAGATTATTATATTTTTATTTTTTTAAATTAATTTTTAAATATATTTAATCGAATTAAGAGATTGTCATAAGCGAGATTAACCATGTACCCAGTAATTTGGTTTTTCAATAGAACATTGTACTTGGGGTTTTGCATCTGAATTTTTTTTTTAATAATTTTATATGGTTAAAAAAATAATATACAGCAAGAGTAAAAATAAAATAAATTTCCTGTGATTGATTACCATGTGTAGCTGAGGAATGTGATGATCAATCTTGGCGAGAAATTAACTGATGAAGAAGTTGAGCAGATGATCAAAGAAGCCGATTTGGACGGTGATGGCCAGGTTAACTATGATGAATTCGTCAAAATGATGACCACCGTCGGATGAACAAAAAATATTTCTTCATCAAGATTATTATATATTAATATATATATATATATATATTAATTTTGTACTCAAAATTTTATTTTATTTTTCTAATTCCATTGTACTGTTTTTTTTTTTTTTTCCTCATTTTATCCATTGTTCTCCATTGACCAAATGTGTATTAGATCAATGACTTCATAACTGCAGTTACCTTTTATCTGTTATTCGAACTCGTTTTTCATTAGTATTATTATTATTTTTTAATTTTATAAATGAGAGTAAGAGATTATCTCATATATATATATATATATATTTTCTAATATATTTAAATAGTATAAATCATTTTATTAATTTCATTTGTACAGTTTAAACTTTCTCACTATGATAATTTCTTCAATATATTTTCCCAATTTATTCACTTATTTCATGGTTGAAAATTTTCAATTCTTTTATTCGAAGTTAGTGATTTTTGGCAAAATTGAGACAGTTATTTGTTCTCTATATCTTTTTATCAGATTTCATTTTTCCATTTTAAGTATATAATTATATTTGAATGTGGATTTTTGTGTAGATGTTGCTAATATACAGCGTACAAAATAGTGCAAAAATGAATACTAGTACGTAATTTTTTTTACTTCGTCAAATGATTTAAATCCGAAGTAATAAAGATATGAAAAATAATAATGTATTTGAAGAGAGAAATTCTAAAAATAAAAGTTTCATATTCGGATTATTTAATTATTTTTTTTCGAATAAGTTGAACATTTATCTTTTTGAAATTTACAATTAATATGCTTAGTTAATTCATATCTTAAAATCGAATAAAACAGAATTATTAGCATTAATCTTAGATTGGAAAAAGGATTAAGAAGATTGTAACTTTTTTTTCCTAGAGAAGAAAAGCTCAATGGGTGAATTTTACCATGATTTCTCTTTGCCTCCAAAAAAGGAAGAAACAAAGTATAGGAGACTTCTTTCATGGTACTTTATAGTCTAAATTGCAAATCGGCTCTTTAATCATACATTTTTTTTTAATAATTTGATATTTAAAAAAAAATCATATTTAGAGACTTAAAACTTATATCCCTTCAACAAATTATCCCAACAAACAAACTTTTTATATAAAAATGCTGATGTGGCATATAATTGATTAATAATAAATTATTATATGTTATTTCAAATAATTTTTTATATACTGATATAACAATGATCTTACCGTTAAATTATGTTAATATTTTTAAGTAGTTTTATTATTTATAAGGATGTTAATCTATTGAATTAACTTGCTTTTATGAAAATAATGTTTAAATAACTAATTATAGTTTTATTTTTTAGGTAATTTACACTATCATAAAGTTTTTATTTGAGTTTAGTATCATTGAGTAAAGTAACATTAATTCAATAAAAAATTAACAAAAAACCAAAAATATTATAATAAACGTAGTATTCTTTTTTGCACTATTTACCTTTATTAATAAATAAATAAATAAATACGGCATATTAGTAAGATTACGTAAGTAATTTATTTTTTTTTAAAAAAAGCAATTGCTTAATTACTTTCTATATTTAGAAACCGTTAACTTTATTTATTATTTTTTCTCTCACTCATTATTATTTTAATGATTTTTTAAAAATTACATAAATAATTTTTTGATATAATTATTGGGTAACTGATATTAAAATTTTTTAATTTCATAAATAAAATTAAAAAATTACTACATATTCTAATTATTTATTTTTTATTTTTTAAAATATATAATAAATACATATGATATTTTTTAATTTTATTTATAAAATTAAAATAATTTCACTATTAATATACTTAATAATAATTTTTATTTTAAATATCATTATATAAATATATATTAAAATATTAATTTTAAATTATAACTACCCACGATGTGAATGCGACAAATACTAGTAACCCTATTAATTTCTTGTGTACGAACGTGACTAGGTCCTTTTAAAGTTCTTAGCTCACACGTTAGGTAAAGAAAACGATAAAGTTTAGGAAGTTGGGAAACCGCGTCCGCGTAGCGTGTTCTTTCTTTTCTTTTCTTCCTATTATTTATTTATTTATTTATTTTGAACTGAGCGTAGCGTGTTCTTTTTTTTTTTTTTTTCTAATACTTAGATATTATTGTTATATGCATCACATAATGAACATAAATTATTTTATTTATATTGATTCACTTACTTTTGTTTATAAAATTAATTATCAAAAGATTGTTGTTTTGAAATAATTTATCAAAATATTTTTTTTCAACATAATTTTTTTATATTTTTAGTTTACGTCGGTCAACACGGTTGTCCCTTTTAATATGAAAGCAGTAATATTTAATTAAAGCAGTAATTTTTTTTGTTAAAATTTATTATGTCATAATTTTGTATTTGATAAATATGTTTTATTGTCAAAAATTTAAAATTATTTAGTAAATATTTAAAAATTAATTCATAAAAAATCTAAAATTATGTAAAATAAATTTTTGAAGAAATTGTGGTATATTTTAATACAAAAGTGTCAATAAAATAAAAATTTTAATTTTTTATTAATTATAAATACTGAATACAGGTAATATGAACGAGACATACTAAGCTAAAAACGAAACTAAATAAAATATTTAAATTTTTTTCAAGTCACGACCGGACTTAACCTACCATACGAATGTATCTAAATATATCTGCTGTTTAATCGTTTTATTTATATACATTCGCCATTTAAACTCGCTGTCAATTTCTTGTCAGCAGAATTACGCCATTTTAATCTGTTTAATTTATTTTTATTGGTATTTTTTTTTTCATTGTGGTACAACCTCGTAAACTTTAATCTTATTTCTTATTTGAATAAAGCTATTAACTTGCCTCAATTTGATTTAATTATTAGTAAGGGCAACCAAATCAATATGCAGGCATAATATAAATTATAATATATGTTAAATACTCAAATTTATTGGATCAATTATTTTAAATATTAATATAATAATATATAGTTTTTTATAATTAGGATTGTCACTGATTAATCTTTGGCCATTGAAATTAATTAGTAGTATAGTATTCTACGAAATTGATTATGTAACAAGTTAATTATATATTATCTTAGCGTTACAATTATTGATATTAATATACAAATATAATAAAAAAGAGCATATTATACTATAACTTACTTTAAAAAATAATAATAATTGATTTTTAAATTTAAACATAAAATAAAATTATTAAAAAAATAATTATATCTAGCATAAAATAAAATTATTATTGTATACCTTTCACGGCCTTCCTACAATATTAAATATTATTTCACGGGACAAATTTGATCTTAACTCAATTAAGTTTATGAAATGATTTTTGTACTTTGTATTGGTCCAATTAAATTAAAGTTATTATTTAATTGATAAAAATTTTATTTAAATTTATTTATAAAAATATATAAATATTAATATATTTTTAATAATTTGATATATTTTTAAATAATGAAATAGGTTTTTAAATTCAACATGCAATTGAGGTGTAATTTAACGAGACTTGGCTGCTGTTTGTTGGATGATTGAGATGGTAGGCTTTTACTTGGGTTGAGGAAAGTTGCGTTTTGGTTTGTGTTTGTTTGGGTTTTATAGATGGGCTGTATATAATTTATTGGATTGGACGGTTTATTTATTGACATAAGTTAATCGACCCATTACTTTTCCAAAAATGCTTGAAAAATCTTGAAGTTATTTTCACAAGATCATTAATTTTAAATTATTAGATATAATAAAAAATCATTAAAATTAAGAAATTATTAATTTTCTTAGATATTGATGATACTAATAATTACAATTATTATTAATAAATGGAACAGAATCACTGTGAGCAATTGAAAATCTTACCATAAGTCTCATCAAATATATTTTTTAGCATATGACCTTTCTTCCGATCCCATGCCATTTGATTTTTCAATTGAATACTTTGGGGATTGAAGTTGAGATTTAAATAAAAATCGTAACGCAATGTTATTATTGTTATTTTATTATTTTAATTTTTTTACATTATTAATATGCATCATTGATATTTATCTAAAAATAAAATTATTATGTTTACAATCATGATAAGTACAATGCTATAAAAAATACGTTCATCACCCAAAAACGAAACTATTTCTTGACCTTTGGCATGCTAAAGATAGTGATCATGTCCTCCAGTTTTCAGTGGAACATTGCATACTTTGTACCAGTTGCTCAGTGTGAATCTTGGCCGACATTCATGTCCTTCAATCTTCAGGCTCTAGAACTGCAGGTTCTTTAGGTGTATTGAATCATGCGAAACACAAGTTGCTGCGAACTAAATGGAATCATCTTCCAAGTTTTTGGATGAAGAAAAAATAATCGAACAATTTTCTTCAGCTTTTCTAGGCATTCATTTTCAGGATCTAAATTATGGCTGTAGTCGACTTTTTAGTCGCTTGTTATTTATTACGACTATAATGTAATTAGATATATCAGATAGACAGATCTCGTTGGCTTTGAGTTGGATTAATTGAGGTTTGGATATTTTGAATTTTTAAAATTTTAATTTATTTTTGAATTTAGGTCATTTGGTTTAAAGTCACTTCAGGTTCAGATTATTTTAGTTTTAGGTTATTTTAGGTTTGAGTTATTTTAATTTTTAATTATTTTAGATTCGAGTCAATTGTTTAAATTTAGGTTATTTTTGATTCGGATATGTTAGATTTGAATGATTAATTTTAAATTATTATTTTTTTTAAATCAAATTAAATTAGATTATATTTAAATTTAATGAATTATTTTAAATTCGAATTAAAATTACTATATTTAAACATAATAACTATCATTCTAAACGATTAGTAAAATATCAATAATCAAAATAATCAAAATTATAAAATAACTTCTATATATTGCGGATATGAGCTGGAGGTGACTTGCCGACAATGTTCTCAATTATGTTAATCGTGGGAACAGACACCTAACGGCGCCCGCGTACGTACCCAGAAAAAAAAAAAGGAAAAAAAAGGGGCAGCCCGCTTTACTGTTCTTTAGGATAACATGTTGGAACAGAAACAGGTCGGATTTTCAGGTCGGCTAATCTTAGACGGTTATTAAAAACAATATATATTAAAAAAAAACCCAAATTTTTTTTCTCGGATCATCTGCCTATTTTAGTCAGAGCGTTCATAAAGCATATAGAGAAAGGGCCCAAATACTTCTGTTCAATTTTTGATGATTAATATGGATATGAAATGTTATCTTCATATCTTGCAAGGTTAGTCCGATCCGATTAAGTTCAGTTATATAAAAAATTTTGATGTATGCTTAGTCTTGATCCAATTTATTGAAGTTGGTTTTAACTTATCATATTGTTTAAAATATATTAAAATATAAAAAATATTTTTATTAATATTTATATATTTTTTAAATTAAATTGATATAAAAATTATTTTTATTAAATAATACGTTCAAGCCGAACTAATTTAATTTAAAATATCTTATCTCAATCCTTGAACTTATAATCCTGTACTTTACTAGATCTAATAAATATCCATCATAACTTGATAACTTTGGACTTTATATGATTACACGTACGAATATAACATAAAAAATTAATTAAAACATTGCACGAAATAAATATATTAATATATCAAAAATTTATATAATATAAATTATTAATATATAAAATATATAAATATATAATATATTCAATACGATTATAACATATATTAATACAAGAATATAATATAAATATATAAATTATTAAAATCACTTTTTTTAACAAAAGATTAGCCATAGGAGTGACAGCACAATACGAGGGTTGTGAATTGGCCATATCCCTGATTAAACTATAGGTTCATTTGGATGTCACTGTAACTCAATATGAGGGTTATAAATATTATTATTTAAGTTAAATATTATGTGTAATAATAAAACTAATTTATTAATTTAATAATTGAAGTAATTTCTTTTGTTTTGTTATCTAAACACAAAGTAATTTTAAAGTTAAAAAAAAATATTACAAAAGCACTTTTCTTTTTAGCTTTAGAAAATGGAATATTATACTAATTCAAAATTAATTAAAAAAAAAAAGAATAATCGAATATCATCTCAGTGGAATTTCCAACGCATTTGATTCTGGTGGTTCCCTATTGCAACTTTACATCAAAGCAAGCTTTTGGATAGAATTAAGTTTCCTCGAAATGTATCTATCAAAATTAAATTTAATTAATTAAAATTAAAAGTCTAAATATTTCATCAATGTACCTCATGAGTCCGAATTTGCATTCCCAAAATTGGGACAGTATTTTATCTTCCAATCTCATACAATTTTAAATACAAATTAATTAAACTTGTTTATTAAAATTAAAAAAAAAAGCTCAAAGCGAAACTAACGTACGAGGCTGACTCATTTCCCCTGTATCTTAGTAAGCAAGTGGTTGCCATTTTCCTCCCCTCGCAACAAAAGCTTTTATGAATCGAATAAGATCGAATATTTAAATTTTTTTATTTAAATTTATTTTTTGAATCAAATATTTTTATTTAATTTTTTTATATATCAAATAAATCTTTGTATTTTAATAAATAATCTAATATTTAAAAGAAATTTAATTCACAATTAAATCTTTAAATTATCAAATTAATTCTTCAAATTTTAAAATCACTTTTATTGATTAAAGTTCTATTTTAATGCCAACCAAAAATTAAAATACAAGGTTTGACTGTCAAACTTGGTCAGGTTGGAGTCTTAGGGCCCAGGATTTCTATTGCGTGACGACAAAGGGATTGAATGAGGTGATTAAATTTAAAGATATTATTTTAATGACCTTCCCAAGTCACCGCGTTTTGACTTTGTCATTAAACCCTTGGATACTTATTTGCCAATTTGCAACTATATTATTATTATTATCATTATTATTAAGCCTTCCTCAATCCTTACTATGTAAAAAAAAAAAAAAAAAAAAGAAGGAAATTATACTCTTTTTATTTACTAGTATTTATTTTTTTTTTTTTT
This sequence comes from Adansonia madagascariensis, assembly GCA_038381835.1. Lineage (NCBI taxonomy): Eukaryota > Viridiplantae > Streptophyta > Magnoliopsida > Malvales > Malvaceae > Adansonia > Adansonia madagascariensis. The sequence continues at coordinate 16,701,578 of JBBYHL010000022.1, read as the reverse complement.
TTTACCTTTATGTAAAAAGGCATGAACTCGTCGATCGAACTTTTGTTGTGGCATTGTTGGATTAAGTAAGGGCAACTTCGTCGAAAGAGGGTCCGTTTTCTTGACTTTCACACGTTCCCATTATAATAATTAATAAAACAAAAGAACAGATGTCCAAGGTTTTTTTTTTTACTTATACAAAGTACCCGTCCGTTGTGTAATGTATGGCATACTGTTGTTTTTCTTTTTTCTTATGCGAAGTACACATATTTGGCATAAAAAATGTAAAAAATATATATATTTTATTAATATATTTTAAAATAATTATATTTTGATAATAAATTTAAATATTAGTAATAGAAGGGTCATTTTGCCCTGATGTCTATGGCAATATATATATATATATATATATATATATATATATATCACATGACACTTTATGCAACACGGTTTGCCTACTATAAAATCATGCCAAACATTTTTCTTCACCAATATCACCTCAATTTCATTTTGTTGGTTTAGGTTCCAGCTAAGTTTTCATTGAAGTTCATATCTTCGTAAAGCAAATTCACTAAACATTTTCTTTGTTTAGAAGGTACGAGTCTAATTCAGTTGGCTCCAAATTCCGGTATCTAAAATTCTTTTCTTATCTTTACGGCCTTCTTTTAGGGGAAAAGAAAAAAAAAAAGCCATTTCCTTTGTTTCATCGTCTAACATCTTTTTCTTGCTTTTGCTGCTTATTTGTTTCGATGACTACCATTCTTCAATCAAAGTTGCTTTGCATTGAATGTAGAATCCAGGTCCCAGCCACCCTTAACAAATCCAGAAAGAAATGGCAGTCCATTTTCGCTGCCATCTATTGTTCTAGAAAGTTTTTATCCCTTGTCATCAAGTCCCCAACACCCAAACATAAATCCAACGTTGTTGTTCCTCGCTCACCATCCCATGTTTCACTCACTGTTATACAAGAAAACAGTGCTTTCCAAACTGATCAAACGACTCTCATTGAGCTAGTGAAAGAGAAGAAGATCGAGAGGCTGCAGAACCACGGTGATGTTGATGGTGTGGCTTCTGCTCTTGGAACCGACCCCCAGGTTGGCATTTCTGGCAGCACCGAAGACATTGCACGCCGACATGAGGCATTTGGTTTCAACACGTATAAGAAACCGCCGACAAAGAGCTTTTTCCATTTTGTGGTTGAAGCATTTAAAGACCTTACTATAATGATTCTTCTAGGCTGTGCAGCTTTTTCGCTTGGATTTGGAATCAAAGAACATGGACTGAAAGAAGGTTGGTATGACGGTGGAAGCATCTTTGTAGCTGTATTTCTTGTCATCGCTGTTTCAGCGATAAGTAACTATAGGCAGAACAGACAATTTGACAAGTTATCAAACGTCATCAACGATATTCAGGTTGATGTTGTAAGAGGAGGTCGGCGCCAACAAATTTCAATATTCGATATCGTTGTTGGAGACGTTGTGTACCTAAAGATTGGAGATCAGGTTCCTGCGGATGGATTGTTCTTAGATGGGCATTCATTGCAAGTAGATGAATCAAGCATGACTGGGGAAAGTGAGCATGTTGAGGTAAATCGCAGCCAAAATCCGTTCTTGTTGTCAGGGACCAAGGTGGCTGATGGGTACGCTCGGATGCTTGTTACTTCGGTTGGCATGAATACAACGTGGGGCCAAATGATGTGCCAGGTCAGCCGAGACACCAATGAACAGACACCTTTACAAGCGCGCTTAAACAAGCTGACCTCATCAATTGGTAAGGTCGGCTTGGCAGTTGCTTTCCTAGTTCTTGTCGTTTTGTTGGTTCGTTACTTCACAGGCCATACAACAGATGAGAATGGAAATCGCGAGTTCAATGGAAGCAAGACAAAGACTGATGATATCATAAATGCTGTCGTGGGAATTGTAGCTGCCGCTGTTACCATTGTTGTAGTTGCAATTCCTGAAGGATTGCCGCTGGCTGTCACACTGACTCTGGCATATTCGATGAAAAGAATGATGGCAGATCAAGCAATGGTGAGAAAGCTCTCTGCCTGTGAGACAATGGGCTCTGCCACCACAATTTGTACTGATAAAACAGGTACTCTCACACTCAACCGAATGAAAGTGACAAAATTTTGGCTTGGTCAAGAATCTATGGGAGAGGGTGCTTCTTCAATTTCTCCAGTCGTTGTTGACTTGATCCATCAGGGAGTTGCTTTAAACACTACTGGTAGTGTTTACAGAGCTTCTTCAGGATCAGAATTTGAATTCTCAGGCAGCCCTACAGAAAAAGCAATCCTTTCTTGGGCTGTTCTGGAAATGAAGATGGACATGGAGAAAATAAAGAAGAGTTGTGCGATACTTCAAGTTGAAGCTTTCAATTCTACGAAAAAACGGAGTGGGGTTTTGATTGGGAGGAACGATGATGGCAGTGTCCATGTTTACTGGAAAGGAGCTGCTGAGATGATTCTAGCAATGTGCTCAAGCTACTATGATGCTTCTGGGGTCGTGAAAGATCTCAACAATAGCGAAAGGACAAAATTCGAGCAAATTATTCAAGGCATGGCTGCCAGTAGCCTCAGGTGCATTGCTTTTGCCCATAAACAAGTTCCAGAAGAAGAGTATGGCAATCTAAAAGAGCAGAAAAAGCTTAAAGAAGACAGCTTGACCCTGTTAGGACTGGTGGGTATAAAGGATCCCTGCAGACCTGGGGTGAAGAAAGCTGTGGAAGATTGCCAATATGCGGGAATAAACATCAAAATGATCACTGGTGACAATGTTTTCACTGCAAGAGCCATAGCTACTGAATGTGGGATTCTGAGCCCTGGTGAGGACATATTCAGTGGTGTGGTGGTAGAAGGTGAGGAATTCAGAAATTATACACCACTGGAAAGGATGGAGAAAGTTGACAAAATCAGAGTTATGGCAAGATCCTCTCCTTTTGATAAACTTCTAATGGTACAATGTTTGAAACAGAAAGGGCATGTAGTTGCAGTCACTGGCGATGGCACAAATGATGCACCAGCACTCAAGGAAGCAGACATAGGTCTATCCATGGGAATTCAGGGCACTGAAGTGGCGAAAGAGAGCTCAGATATTGTCATCTTGGATGATAATTTCGCTTCCGTTGCCACAGTCTTGAGGTGGGGAAGATGTGTTTATAACAATATCCAGAAATTCATTCAATTCCAGCTTACTGTCAATGTTGCTGCACTTTGTATCAACTTCGTGGCAGCAGTGTCAGCAGGTGAAGTACCTTTAACAGCAGTGCAGTTATTGTGGGTGAACTTGATCATGGACACACTGGGTGCTCTGGCTCTTGCCACTGAGCGACCTACAAAGGAGTTGATGGAGAAACCACCAGTCGGTCGAACCGAGCCACTTATCACAAATATCATGTGGAGGAACCTCCTAGCCCAAGCTTTATACCAGATAGCAGTGCTCCTAACCCTACAATTCAGTGGTGAATCAATCTTTGGCGTTACGGAGAAGGTAAATGATACATTGATCTTCAACACATTTGTACTGTGCCAAGTCTTCAACGAATTCAACGCAAGGAAGCTCGAAAAGAAGAACGTATTTGAAGGGATACACAAGAATAAGTTGTTTATGGGAATCATTGGGACAACCATTGTTCTTCAAGTGGTGATGGTGGAATTTCTGAAACGGTTTGCAGACACAGAGAGGTTGAATTTGGGGCAATGGGGTGCCTGCATCGCCATTGCAGCTGTTTCATGGCCTATCGGTTGGGCTGTTAAGTACTTACCAGTTCCAAAGAAACCCATTTTCAGCTATCTCAAATGGAGGAAGTAGTACTACATCTTCATAATTTAGAATTGCAGATCAGTGTTATCCTCTTATTACTGTTTCATATTCATTTTTTGTAATTAAGGAAATACTTGTAATTTCGTCATCTTTACAGATTACAGAGATTATTGTTTTTACATCAATAAAATAATACTATCATTCTTTAAATTGATGGCAATTTCAAATTTGTCTTCGATGCTAAATAGTTCTTGAACGCGACAAACTGGTGCAGTTTCATGTCCCTTGCGTTCCCATTAAACTCAGTTATTAGCTGACCTACACCCAATGCCCAGATGATTATAAATGGCCGCCGACTGATGATAAGCAGGAGAGACTTGTAAATGTAAAATGTCAAGTCAAAAATTTCAGCAAGCAGATTGCGTGCAATATCGAAAACTTACGGTGAATGAATTTGACTTCCTCAATATTTTCGGGCGCTTTTATATTATTGGCCCACGTGGTTGCTTTGTAATCGAAGCCCTCCCTAGCCCATAAAACTAAAAGGCGCCTACGGCTGTAATCGTGAGCCAAGCCCGAATAACGATTAGTTCGATATATTTAGTTCGTATTCGATTAAATATTATTTTTTAAATTTAAATTTAATTTATTTATAATTTTTTTATATATTCGAGTTCGAACTGATTTTAATATAAAGTTCTGGTAGTTAAATAATAAAAATTTTTAAGACGATATAATAATAAAAAATAAAAAATTTAACACAAGTAATTTTAAATTTTTTTGAACATAAAAAAAAAAAAACTCAAATAACAAAATATTACTATGTGTTCAAAATTTATTAAACTTAACATAAAATCTCATTTAAGTATATAATCTAGAAACAACACCGCATCAAATTTATCACAGACACCAAAGCAAAGCAAAATTAAAAAAAAAAAAAAAAAAAAAAACCACCTAAATCGATATAGGATGAATGCCCATTACTTGATTCTTTTAGTGTCCAAAAAATGCATATATCTGAACCAAATAGAAATGTAAATATAAGATTACAATTGTTTTGATTATTATTTAATTTGTGCGATTTCAATTCAGTTACAAAACACCAAAAAATAATAATAATTTAATTATTATTTTTCTTAAAAATAGAACCAAGCAGATCCGTAAACACTTTCACGAGTAACGTATATGCGTTGGAAAATTATCAATTAAAGAAAATAAAATGAAGAAAAAAAAATACCTAATCAAGGAGAGAAGATTTCAGCTTTGAAGACGAATGGACGATCTGATCTGAGAGATCTGGATTTGAGAAGTGAGAAATACAAGGCAAAGGCACCGCTTGGGAATTGGGAGATCCCAGATCTGGTATTTGGGAATAGTTTTTAGGATTCAACTGCCGTATGTCATAATTGTTTTTAGGCTTAAACATTCATGTTTTTTACTTTAAAATATATTTATATTAAGGGTAAAAGAGTAATTTAATATTAAAATATGCATTATAAATAAAAAGTTTGATTAAGCTCATAAAATATTTGAATCGAATATTAATATACTTGAAATTGACTCGATAATAATCAAACCAAATTCAAATTTTTTTTTATCGAATTAACTCGAGTAGCTTACGAGCTCAAGTCTCTTATTTACCCCTTAGATACATTTTGTTTTTGTTGGAAAAAAAAAAACATTTTTCACTTTCTATTTTTAAATCATTTTTTTCTTTTTATTACAATTATTAAAAGGACCAATTCATATTAATGTAAAATTAAATAATTTATTCAATTTTTGTAACATTGTATATGATTGTTATTTTAAGAAACCGATCACTAAATTTATAAATAAAATCGCACTTATCGTGCATATAAAATTTGAAATCCATCCATCAAAAATTTTCAAATTCATTGAATAACTGTAGATGTCTGATCAAATCTTCTAATATATTTAACATCGAATTTTTTTTATTTCTAATAAATAATTAAATATTTTTAATTTTTTTAAAATTTGATGTGTACAATTTACATGAATAAAAACACGAAATACAAAAATCAATAAGTAATTATAAATTATGAAAAAAATTACAAAAAGGGTATTAAATTAAATTAATCTTAAATCGGTGCAACCACCCAATTACCCCTTTGACACAGAGACAAGAATGGGAATGAAAGCCAAAGTACGTTTGGATTTCCTGGTGATTTTATGATTCCCTCTGTTCACCTTGTTAATGATTTTCTTCATGAATTTTGCCTACGGTTTCCGGGAAAGCATATATGAGATAAGAATCCTTGAAACATGTCCCACCCAATCATTGTTCTTCATTTAAGAACAAAACCACACAATACGATGTGCCGTCATGCTCGAAGCCAAGTCAAGGGCGCCAATGGCGTCCAAATTGCAGGGCAGCTTGGCTTTCATGTCTCTGTTACCGGTGCCTAGAACGGTTTTATTAAAAGATCTGAATCACACATTAGAGATTATCATATAAAGTGTCGTCATGCGTTTCTCCCAATCAAATGGCAGTTATATTATGACACATGAAATTTATCTTAAGCGGGAACAGCTTCGGGAATTCTGCTGTTCTCGGATGATGTCAAGCTGTCATAGTATTCGACCAGCACTTTCCACCCACTGGGGCACATGAATCCATCAGGAGGGTTCTCTTTGTTCTTCGCGAGCCTCCGCATCTGTGGAACGGCAGAAATCAATTCTGAGATAAACTCGCTTGAAAAGCACAACTAATATCAAAACCAAAATGTTTCAATCTTACTCATGTTTATAGTTCATTTTGTTTTGAAACTATTTCTAATAATAATAGTAGAGAAAAGAAGATACCTCGGTGCCTGATATGAAGAGGAAGTCTTGAGCCCTTGAGGGATCAAAGAAGGCCATTTTACCTTGGGTCTTATCATATGCGGCAACCTGAAAATATAACCCATTAATATATAACAGGGGTTTCACATTTTATGCGACAAGCAGTATCATTGTACCAGAAAATAGCAATTGGATTGAATGCTTGTTATACCCTAAACGGAAGGATGTTCAGCCGCTTTAGTCCTGGAGCCATGCTCAAGACCTTCTTCCCGTGATCGGCATCATACAGATCTCTCTTCTCGACGGGATGGCCCATGCCAGCTGGGTCTCTACCGACAATGTAAAAATTGGCCCCAGCATTGATCCGAGCCTTAGCATGCCACTGCACTTCAGTTGGGCCAGCGTAGTGCATAGGAGATGGGAATATAGAGACCACAGTTGTTTCAGGATCAAGAACGCCATCCTCAAGCACCTGGTAAAACATATCATAATTAGACAGATAGGCATTTGCATATCAATTTGCACAGCAAATATAAAACCATTTTCCCATTAGCAACTGTTTTCAAGGGATTTATGTATGACCCCGGAATAAGCAAAGTAACAAACTGTAGTATGCGGAACCTAGGTCTATGTTACTTGTCCTCCACTGTGGGTGAATATGGGTATGTTCAATTTTTTCTAAGTTTTTCCATCTATTAGGAGAGTCCTTAGAAGGTCATATCCCATACCCATGTTCGAAATATTAAATCAAACACGGGTACCATGGGTGCTCCAAGAAAAATAAAGAGTTGGAGCAATATAGACCTAGGTTTCTATCAGTTTTCCCTTAACCTAAGAGTGTCAAAGAACATATGAAAGGATCATCTGAGACGGTTGAGAATTTATAAGATTTAATGATGCACTTGGGTGAATGATGCTTCCTACTATTGCCTGTGAGATAATGCATGGCTAAAATGGGGGAAAAAGTTCAATATAGAATCTGCAGAACCATTAAAATGCAGGTTGCTGGGCTTTAAATTCCACTCTAGATGGCATAGCATACAAAGCAACCCCACATAGAGTCACTGACAATTGAGTGGAAAGGTTATAAAAAACACCTTCTCATGTTGTTTCATTCGCCAACTAAGAGGAACATCATCTGCCTTCGTGTAGCCTCCCAATGGATGAAGCAAAAGTATGGGGTTCTTATACCCCATCTCTAGAAGCCGGCGACGAGTATCAGTCATCAGCAAAGCATGGCCATTGTGAACAGGATTCCTGAGCTGGAAAGCAAACACGGCATCAGCATTTCGCCTTTCAAACTCTTGACGTAGTTCCACAGGTGACAGCCGAAAACGGTCAAGACCATCATTGTACTTGATTCGCTCTATAACCTCCAAGTCACCTCCAATCAGCCAATTTCCAGCATTTGTTATGGTTTGTTCGACGTATGGCAGTCCAGGGGCGGTAGTTCCCCAAGTCCTCGCTATCCTTTCTTCCTTGGGATGCTTGTAAATCTCGATACTGAAGCAATCCAGTAATAAAGCAAAGAATAAGACAACGTAGTTATCGAATTGAACAAGTCACAAGCTACATAACAAGATGACCTACATTCAGACAACCTTTGATTACAGAATGTTTCTAAGTTCAAACAATTTCCGAACTCCTCGGTTTGTACCAAGGATCCAGGAAAATGGTGCCTACACTAAGGATCGTATGAGAGTTACAAACGGAAAGAGGCCGGTACAACACCTCTTGTTCGTCTCTGCGATTCCCCATACCCGATTTCACCAAACATCAGCAAGCAGCAAGGGAACTTTCTAATCAAGAATACTAGTGTCACATGAAATCATATCAAAGTGAAATATTACTTGTTTATATCGGGCAATTAGTCAAGAGGCAGTAGGAAAAAAAAAAAACTGAGATAAAACAAGAACCGCAAACGACCTTAAAAGAGGATTGAATCATTTTGTTTCTTTTAAGCTTAAACATTAAAAAATCAATCTGGTTTAATAAAAATGCTGAAGAATTAGAGGTTCAATTTCAGAAATCTTCACTGTAGCAGTCAAATTGTATTGAAAAGTAACGTTTGTCATAATAAAAGAAGGTACAACCACACGCCAAAAATCAAATCAAATTTGTCACATCAACAAAAGAAAACTTCAAGAACCCAAAAATTGTGATTGGTTGAACTTATGTGTAATGTAAACTTATGAACAAAAAATGCATATTTTCATATAAACAGCAAGCCAAAATGTGAAACTAAAAGCGAAAATTGAAGGAAAAAATAAAAGCATGGTTACCACCATTATATAATTACTATATTACGAGTTTATTAACTTACTCGGTGAGAATCGCGACCGGGTTATCATCCGAATCAACGAGAGCGACTCTGTTAGACTCAACGATTCTCTCCTTTTGGGAATCATCGATAGCCAAGACAATCGGCACCGACATATTGACGAAGGAACCATCGTCGAGCCTGAGCGAGTTGAAATGAAGAGTTTGGAGGAACTCCGATTCTCTCATGAAGCCGGTGAGCGGGCTAGCCCAGCCTTCGCTCAAAACGTGCACCCATTGCAGGTCGATCCCAGTCAGCTTAACCCTGGGCAACAAAGCCGCTTCTCGCTTCTTCAACTCCCGCTCCGGCTCCGGCACATGGAGGTCCACGAGTTTCCCACCGTCTGGCTCGATCAACCCGGCTCGAACCGAAAATCGTTTCTCGACGGCGGTTCGGGGCTTCAAAGAGACGGAAACGGGGACTTTGAAGGAAGGAATAAAATGGGCATTCCAAGATTTGTTCAAAGACTTGGATGAAAACGAAGTTTGGATGAAAATGGTGGAAGCCATCGGAAGAGAGAATGAAAAAAACAAAACAAAACCCGGCTTGGTTCTGCTTGTTCTAGTTCTCCACTTCTTCTTGGTTCGGTTTTGCTTTCGGTTTTTGGGAGATTAATCGGCGTCTTGAAGGGTAGTTTGGGAAAATGAAAAAGATAGTGTTTTGGACCGTGTGAGAAAGACAAGGGAGGTGAGGAATCAATGTTGGATCTTATAAGGGGTGTTTGGGAGGATGAACCTGGACATTTGCTTAATTTTTTTTTTTTTTTACATTAAAAACAATTAATTTTTTATAATTTATTAGCAATATTTTGGGTCAAATTTGGCCAGCCATTTGGGCAGTTTTTAGTGTAATTATTCGACCATTAGAATCTTATCTGGCTTTAATTAGATTCCTTTAATTCCTTTAATTTCTGTCCATTTAAATGACAACCGTTAAGCTTTATCTGGTAGAGGGATATTAACAAAAAATTAAAAAAAATGTTAATTGATAAAACTTTTTTTTATGAGTTGGGCAGGTCATTTAGGTCGGGTTTGATTCTAATTAAATTAATTTTAAATATAAAATTTTTTAATTAAATTAATTTAATTTAATTTAATTATTATTAAAATAAATTTTTTTTTAAATTTAATTATAAAATTAATATAAAAATAATTTTTAATATTATTTTAAATAATAAAATAATTTTTCAAGTCAATCAAAACTTCAACCGACTAGGAATAAAAGTTTGTGAACCATGGTCTGACACATAAACCCTAATTCACAATTAACTTGAACTCTATATAAATTTAAAAATTAGCATATATATATATATATATATATATATATAAAACCAGAGCAGCCCGAAGGCTTCGCGTTGTATTGCCTGGAACGTTGGAGATTTGAATTCAAAGATTCTTAACGTATTATTCTTCCTTTTGCTATCATGAACTTGGCCGTTTTGACGGCCACGTTCAAAAGAAGAGTTGTTCCGTACGACTTCCTTCCTTCATTTGCCATTTTCCTTTCTATATTCTTAATATTGTATTATATATATTGGCCAAAGCAATCAGCATCGTTTCTGTGCATCGTACTTTTCTATATTGGTGTGTTTTAGTACGATGTTTTAAATTTATTGACATTTTTAAATATCTTTATACATTTATAACATACATATATATATATATAATGAAATTGATTGAATTTATTACTCTCAACCTATTATAGCATATATATATATATATATTAACTACAATCATATTATTGGTATAAATTATTTTTAATTTTTTATAAAATTGTTTTTAATTTAACAACCATTGTGTCATTGAAATGTAATTATCAAATATTATAATTTATTTTTTATTTACAATTTTTTATGTTAAAAATAAATTTTCACATGCATTTGCATGTGCCTTACAACCTAGTATTTATAATCTCTTTTCAAATTCTTTAATAAAATATATATGTTATATATGTACAAATATATATATGTTTGTATACAAATATAAATTTTAAAAATATAAATATTTAATATTCAAAATTTTTAAATATTCAATAAATAAATATAAAATATTTAAAAATATAAAATAATTTATTATTAATTGTGGTTTTTTAACTTTATCCAAGTGCAATCATAATTTTCGAAAATATTTATCCCAGTTTTTTTTTAACTTTATATTTAATTAATCTAATGTATTTCCTTAACTTTCGAATATATATATTTTAATAGTTTGTGACCCATGTGATGCATTGATTAATTTTACTTATTTAAATATGCGTTAACGTACAAATTAATATTTTCTTTAAAATTATATATGAATTTTTATATTTATAATATAAATATATATATATATATATATCATGTAACATGTTATAAGAAAATATAAAATTTTAGTATTACAATCCATTTTACAAAATTAAAAAAAAAAGAAAAAAAAGGAGATAGTAAATATGTATGAAAAAGCAAAAGAGAATTGATACCATAAAATATTATTTTTTAGGATAAGAACATTGAAATATATTATGCTATGATCAATTAAATAATAAAAAAATTCACACATTTTAATAAAGTACTTTAATGTTCAAATACTATGAAAGAAATATCGATTGTGTGCGAAATATGTAATAAACATAAAAGAATTGAATAAAATAATGTCAAAAATAAAACCATCGAAGTAAATAAATGACAAAATTATAAAAAAAAAAAAAAACATTGTCTTAAAGAAAAGTTAAATACTGAAACAAGAAAATATGTAATAGATATTATCATTTATAAATTTAAAGTGATATTTGTTTTTCTAGATTTAAAAAGAAAGTAATGATAAGACATTGAAAATTTAGAGAGAATTTTTTTAATTATTTTTTTCTCCATAATAATAATAATAATAATAATAATTCAATCATTTAATTTGATTTCAAATTTAACATGGTTTTTTACTTGGATTTGATTATTTAGTTAAAGAATTTTTATCTTATATCATTATCTTCTTATTCTATTTAATTTCAATTTTAAATAAAATTTCAATTTAAAATAAGATATAAACACCACAAAATTTTCAATATTTTAATTCATTTATCAAGTAAGCATGTATCATCATTAAAAAAAAATAGATACTTTTGCAATATGAGCAATCATGCATCTACTATAATTTATTAGTGGTGATTATTGATTCAAAAACTTAAATATTCTTTATTTATTTTATTATTATAATTTAATTTTGATTTTTATGCAATATGTATTATTAATAATTTTTCTAAATGAGTTTGGTGTTATAAGCTAAGGAACACCAACTCAATTAAAAAATTATATCAAAACAAAATAATAAAACAAAAAACATAGATTTATAAGGTTATAATGGCAATTTATTTTTTTTAAAAATAAAAATTATATTAATTTATTAAGTAACTTTTTTTTTTTTTACTCTTCTAAAAAATTGTAAATGTAGTTATTTCAAAAAATTTTCCATCTGCTCTTTATTTTTCTCTCTTCTAATTATCCACTTTTTTTATATATTACTTAATTATTTATTAATTTCACTCACATAATGAGTATACGTAAGATTAATTTTTTAATTAAATTAGTATCATTGACTCGTGATATACTAAATTGATTAAAAATTTTATAACAGTATATAAATAAGTTATTTGTTTAATGGTGAAGTTATTTGTTCGATTAGCTTATACATATTTGTTTCCAAGTTTTTTAACAAATAAAAATTTTATATAAATTTAATTATAAAAATATTTTTTATTATTTATTTTTTAATCTTACAAAGCTTTGGACAAATATTTTTTTTAACTATATAAACTTGACCTAATCAAATTAGACTCGATCCACAAACCATTATTTTAATTACCAGGTGACAGTGAAAAGGATTTGTACTATAACCAAGTCTTGGGTACTTATATTAGGTTATAAAAATTATTATATGGTTTAGATTCATGTGTTTGTATTTCGAAGAAGATGAGTTATTGTCTGGTTGGAAAAAAAAAAAAAGAAGAAAGAATTGAAGGATAATTACAACTAAAGGTCAAAAGGTGGAAGTAAATTCGAATTTTGGGCCGTTTTAGTTTAATTGACTGATTACAGCCTTAATTAAGTGTTAAAATCAGGCGGCTTCGGCTGTCGATTTCTTAAATGGTGGGCCGTGGGGGAAGAAAGAGTGATTGGAAGAGTAGAAATCGAAATCAAAAAGAGAAAAAGAATTTTGGGTTGTTGTACGCTGCGCATTCTTGATCAAATCGACAATTGAAGCGTCATCCCTGATCCGATCAAGTTGATTTTTTTTAAAAGCAAAGAGAAAGTTCGTAGATACTGATTTTGAATGTTCAGATTGGTTATCCAAGCATTGTAATTTTTCATTTCGAGTTTAAATTAAATATGTTCATGGGTTAGTTTAAGTTAAATTCGGATCGAACTTAAGTATGATATTAATATTAAATATGCTTCTTCAAGTTCAGCTCGGCTAAAAATATGAGTCTCGAATTTTGTCCAAACTCGTCCATATTTGTAAATAGATAATTCAAGACCGTTTAAGTTCACTCATATTATATTTTTTTATAATTTATTTTTAAAAAAATATATTTTGTTTAAAATTTAATCTTTACTAATTTAATAATTTTCTTTTATTAAGTTTATAAATATTAAATAATTTAACTTAATTTTTAAAGTTTACACTATAATATTTTATATATATATTATTTATATGACAAAAATTATATAATACATAAAATATAAAATAAATATATAATATTATAGTAAAATAAACTGGGTCGAGTCGGGCTCCAGCTTTGAAAGTTGGACCCAAGGCCTCGCTTATTTTTGAATCGGGCTTAATTTTTTTGTCCAATCTCATTTTTCGGACCTAATATGTTTGTCCAAACTCTTTCAAATATCGGACTGACTTTCAAACTTAGGCTAATAACTTATCCTTGAGTAGGTCTAGTCAAACAATAAGTTCTGATTTTTTTTAGCAAAACTCTTAATTTTCTCTCTTTGAATTGTGAGATCATTTGTTTGGGAACTAAAAATAGAATCGTTTATTCATTTTAATGGTTGAGAATCTTGATCTTGCAATAATAATTTGCTAGTAGTAAAATATTTTTTTAATTTGAATCTCAAATTTCATAATTTTATAATAAAATTATGATCATATAATCATAATTTATAATTAAATTAAAATTATCGAATCGAATAAATAATTTAAACTCTTAAACACATTTAGTTTTTATATTCAAAAGTTTTATAATTTAAATAAACAGCATTGACTACGAATAACAAGTTTTCATCAAACAGTATGGCGATAAAAGAATTAAAGAATAATATATACCAAAAAAAAAAAACCAAAGAAAGTAGGATTCTTATTCTATCTTGAAAGTCTCTAATGTCAATGTTGACTCTATTTCTTTTGCTTTTTTTTTGTTTGCACTTTTTATTTTGATTAAAACTTTTTGATAAAAAACCTACCTTTTAAGGAAAAAAAAAAAGTAATTCAAGTGGTTCTTGGGAATAGATTCGAAAACTTTCAAATGTATAATAATAATAATAATAATTATTATTGGCCAAAATAATAATAATAATAATAATAATAATAATAGAATGAAAAGTGGTTATCGTGCAAACAATTCTATTTTTAATTGTGTGTATATATGTATATATATATATATATATATATATATATATATATATTGACAGTAAGCATCTTTTAAGTTTTATATGAATTTAATTATTTTTTTCAAACAAGTGTAAGAATGCATTCCCTCACATTAATACGATACATTCAAATTTTATATTTTTGAGTGCTCTCCACAATGATTGAATATTGGATGAATTGAAAGATAAATCATAAAAGTAATTAAGTATAATAAAACTAGTGTAGCACATTTCTAATAAGGTTTTATATTTGATGTATTATTATTGTATAAATTTATATACTATTAATGACTCAAATCATGATACGTCATTGATAAATAAATATGAAGTTTTAAAAATCTTTAAAAATAAATAAATATAATTATACTTTTTAATAAGTAGCGTCATGTGATTTATTATCAATATATAGATCCATATATTATTTTCTTTCGTACCCTTTTATAATAGAATAAAAATATCTATTTTTCTTGAATTTAGTAGCAAATAGAACTGTCCCTAGGCTAGTCGATCCAAGTCAGGCTTGATTGATAAAATATTTGTTTGTCCGAGGTTTAGTCTGGCTCAACGAGCTTAAAAAACTTAAATTATTATTAAAAATATTTATATATTTTTAAAATATTTATATATTTTTATAATTAAATTTAAATTATTTTGTTTGTTAAACAATAATCATAATCAAGCGGATGTGTACTTAAAATATCCATCTTAGGCCTATTCTTATTTTAACCAAATAGGTAATTCGGTCTTTCAACGAATGTAATGGTAACTAGTAAGTATCATCTAACTTATTAATATTATGACCATTGACCAAACTAATCATGTCTTCATATTTTAGAAACAATATCCGGTGAGGATGTTCCAAGCTAGCTTCGGAGGAGCCTAGGACATGATCCCAGCAAGGTCCATAGAGACAGATTCTCTTGCAAAACAACTCAAAGGCATCTTCCATGGAAATGACACTGTCTAGCATGCCTGATAGCTCCTTATATGAACAATTGGGAATGAACCAAAATCCTTGGAACGGGCAAAGAAGCATGCAGCACCATTGTCCAACCATAATTCTTCAGGAACAGTCGAAATAAAATTTTGGTAATTTTCCATGGATTGGGTAGTGGTAGCGGTTATGGGCTAGGCAAGGTTCTGGTCAAGTTAAAGCATAATATTTATATTATTTCTGTTTGAAGTTAGCTTCAATTCGAAACATGAGCTTCAAATTTTATCAAAGCTCACTTATATTTGTAAATAGGTAGTTTAAGCTTTTTTAAGCCCGTTTATATCATTTTTTTAAATATTTTTTTAAATTTAATCTTTATGAATTTAATAATTTTCTTTTACTAAGTTTTAAAATATAAATAACTTAATATATTTTTTATGTTCACACTACAATATTATATATCTTTACTCTTTATATGATAAAAATTAAATAATGTATATAAATACAAAACTAATATATATTATATAATTAAAAATCCTCCTGATCGGGTTTGGGTTTTAAATGTTTAAGCTAAAGCCTGGCCTGTTTTAAACAGGCCTCATTTTTTTCTAAGTTCATTTTTCGAACCTAATATTTTTCTCTAAATTCTTTTAAATATTGAATGAACCGTCAAACTGAAGTAGATAACTCAATCCATGAACACACATTGACAATGGTATAGGAGGCAAGATTTGTTTGAAAGGGAAAGGAGAATTCCATGTTGTAAACTTGAAATTTGCATCAAAATATCTACAGAAAATTTATCTACACAAAGCATATATACATTTACATAATTTATATTTTTGTCACGTCAATTTTTTTCATATTATAAAAGCACCATTTTATTCTTTTTTTTAGAAGTAATTATATTTACTACATTTATATTTCTTTTGTATAGATAACATTATTTTTATTTATTCATAGACTTATCTATATGTCAAACTCAGATTTGAAGTGGTTGGATAGAGAATTAAGAAGCTTTATAATTACTTAAGCCCTGCCTGATCCAAAATAATGATAAAATTTTGTGCCAATATTTTGTCTAGCTATACGAGGACACTGCCCAAAACTGTTCAAGTTTTTGCACAAAAAAACTAGTCCCTTTCGAAATTGATATAAGTAATAATAAATGTCGGTAAAATTACTTTGCTTAAGACTCGATCCGTTTTTAAAAATATCTCGTATGCATATTTTATTTAATTACATTTCTTAAATTTAATATTTTTATATTAATCTTTTTAATAATCAAAGTGATCTAATCCAATGAGATTTATTACTAATTATATTTGGGTATAAAAATAATAATGCTTTTTTTATAAAAAAAAATGTTTTTGTGTTCCAAATCGGATAGAGGAAGAGATCGTCTTTATGAAATTGTTTTTCTATGTTTCAAAGCTGATATGTTCCAGTTCCATAGATATCATTTTAGGCTCTAGCCAATGGACTTGAAAACAATGATGATAGTAAGATTAATTATTATAATAATGAGATTGAGTATTATAGGGGTGATATTAAAATCAGTAGTGTGATAGATAAAAATAAAAAATAACCATTAAAGACATTCGATTAATATATGCATATGTAATAAAACTTTTAAATTATTTTATATTTATAAAATTAATAAATAACTAAAAATCATCTAATTATAATATTGTCAAACAAGTATTTACTCAATAGTTCAATAAAAATTAATAAAAATTTTAATACATCAAATAATATTTTTATGTGCATTTATTTTCAATTAATTATTATTAAAAATATAATCAAAAAAAAAGAATCATGGTTTAAAAGTAAAAATCCATCCACTGGGTCTTTTATCTCCACTGGAGCTTGAGAGACTGTGCTGACCTCCTTCCAAACACCTTCATTAGTGCAATTGGGGCAAAAAAATCCCCAATCCCACTGAATTGGGGGTCCATTCGAAGGCATACGGACCCTTACTCAATAGGAGAAGTTGTATAATCTATTTTTGTAAAAGAAATATCAACAATCTATCTAAATAATCATGCAAAGCTGACTTAAAATCAAAGATAATTAGACTTTTGATAATGAAGCTTTGCATTCCATGAAAGAAAAACCCATCTTTTGACACACTCACCAATAGTCCTTGCAAGAACAAGTTCCATTTTTGAAGTGATGAAACCGGTTTCGATCTCGTACTATAATATCTCTTCCATATATTAATGAAATAAGCTTAGTACTTTCATGGCAATCACTACATATCCGAAGATTTTTAATGATCCGGATCGGGGCAGTTGAATCCGAAGCAACCAGAGCAAATGCAATTGCTAATCTTTCACTATGGTAAGTAAGGGCATCTTCTTTTTCTTCCTCATCAATGTCAAACAACACTTCTTTCGTTCTAGGCTTATGGCCATATTGCAGGAGCCTTTTGCCAACCTCATCAAGCTTCGAATAAATTTGTTTTGTCAACGGATGCGTCTTGTCTCCAATGAGGAATTCATGGATGGCACCATTAACCTCAACCAAGCTACTGCCTGGCATTTTATTAATCCCATGATCTTTCATTAATTTTCTCACTCTTTTAACATCTTCCCATCTATCAACGCTTGCATACATATTTGATAAAAGCACATAGTTCCCACTAGTTGCAGGCTCTAATTCTAGTAAGTGCTTCAACGCAACTTCCCCAACTTCCAAATTCCCATGAACCCTTGCTGCCCCTAGTAAAGCCCTCCACAAAATGGCATTTGGTTTCATGGGCATTCCCCTGATCTTTTCCTCAGCCTCCTTAATCCTCCCAGCTCTAGCTAAAAGGTCAATCAAGCACCCATAATGTTCAAGTTTTGGCTCCTTACCATAATCTTTATTTATAGACTCAAAAATCTTGCAACCCTCTTCTACTAACCCAACATGTGAGCAAGCATACATTGTAACAATAAATGTCACGTCATCAGGAACTAATCTTTGAAACTTCATTTGCTCAAAAAGTTGAAGTGCCTTGTGACCATGACCATGAATAGCTAGTCCACCAATCATGGCATTGTAACATAATATGTCCCTTTCAGGCAATTGATCAAACAGCTGGTATGCCAAGTCCAAACACCCACATTTCGAGTACAGACCGATTAAAGCAGTACCCACATAGTAATTGAACTTAATATTGTATTTCAACACATAAACATGTGCCCATATACCCTGGCTAAGAGCACCTAAATTTGCACAAGCACTAACTAAAGCTACAAGGGTAACTTCATTTGGCCTAACTAAAGAATTTTGCATCTCATTAAATAAATATAACGCCTCCATTGATAAACTAGTTTCCTCACTAGTAATATCACCATTACTTACACAATAACTAGAACTATTACTACGTGCATAAGCAGATAGCATGGAATTCCACGAGGCTAAATCAGGGTTCCTAATTTGATCAAACAAATATCTAGCCACGCCCAATTTGCCATAATTGGCATAGAAATTAAGCAATGAGGTCTGAACAAAATCATCATACGTGGGTTCAAGGAATTTTAAGACATGGGCATGGAGGGCTAGACCATGATGCAGCCAAGGGTGAGAACCACAAGCCTTGAAAAGAGAAGGGTAAGTGTGGGAATTGGGTTTAATTGTTTTGTTCCAAATAACTCTTTCATAGAGTGAAAAGGCAAGGTGGGT
Organism: Adansonia madagascariensis; assembly: GCA_038381835.1. NCBI lineage: Eukaryota > Viridiplantae > Streptophyta > Magnoliopsida > Malvales > Malvaceae > Adansonia > Adansonia madagascariensis. The sequence goes on along the minus strand of JBBYHL010000022.1, from coordinate 16,682,481 downwards.
TTCCCTTTTTTGGTTGGTTGATGATATGATTGAGGAAATGAGAGTGTTGAAAAGAAAAATTGTTGGGTTTGGGATTTGGTCAAAGGTGGTGAGGGCATAGGTTAAGTCTAGAGTGGTTGACAAGTGGAGGAGTTTGCTGAGAGGGTAAGTGTGGAGAGTGAGCCCTGTGGTTATCATTTGGGCATGGACTTGCTTCAGAGAGTGAAGGGTGTGGCATTTTGATAGGTAATTTAAGACTCTGTGGGTGAAGATTGGATTTGATGAATGCATCAGCTTTTGAACTTCGTAAAAAAATGAGAAATAAAGAAGGATCGAAAACAAAAAGGGAGGGGGGTTTATATTGGGGCAATTCGATGGGCTTGGGTTTCAATGTTTTAGGGCTATACTCAGCTGCAACATAAACAACCTTACGCTTTTCTCCAATTTCTGGATCCTGAATGTAAGCCCAATTGATTCCCCGTTCGGGGCTTTGAAGTTCTACGTAAGTTTGGAGAGTAATGAGTACGGTGCCAACAAGTATATCAATTTTTATTATGATTTTTACATATATCGGTATAAATATATTTTAATATATTATTTTAAATTTATTAATTTTTTAAATATATATATTTATAGTTTACTTTTGAATTTTTTAAGATTAATAATGATATAAGTTGAAGGATAATTATTTATTTTATATAAAAGTAAAAATTACCTACAAATAATTTTTTATATTATAATCACGTTTGAGATATATAAATATTTATATAATTTTTTTATATTAATAATTCATGCTACATAGATTCTTTTAACTATACTTGATTAGAGATTTTTTTATGGGTTTGTGAAAATTCTGTCGAGTTTACGATAATTATTCTCTTAAAACTGAATAAATTAGCTATCTATAATTGTGTTTAAAAAAATATATATTTATATAAATTTTGATATATTAATAATTTATATTATATAAATTTTAACATATTTTTTGAATCGTATCGTATTTTATATTATATTTTAATTATTTTTTTAATATTCGTATTATGTTTGCAGTTTTGTTAAGATAAAAGTGGATGATCCGGCTACCAAAAAAAGTGCAAATCCGGGAACTTGCTATGGGGCCATTACGTAGGGATAATAATAGTTATTTGCCTTTTAGTTTTATTAAGCAGGTTGGTTAAGATTTCACTTTCAAAGCTGAGTTATGGGCTTTATATTCCTTGATGGCTTAAAGTTGTGTTTGGATTTTGAATGTGGGTTTCAAAATGTTAGGCGTAACAAGGCCAGGCCTCGTTAAAAAGCCTAATCAAATTAGTCGATCAAATCAATTGAATTGAAGATCGATAATTTATTTAATTTAAAATATAATAGTATCATGGATTTTTCTGAACTGGTAAAAGAGTAAACGACTAGGTGAACCAATAGAAACTCAATATTTTGCAAAATCAGTTTTTATTTTTATTTTTTAAAAACATTATATTGTATGTGAAAATATTTAGACCTTTAGACCTTTAATTAAAAATCGTATCATTAAATCAAATATATATTTTTATTAAATATTTACTATATTTATTATTTATTTAAGACTTAAATTTTTTTAAGATAATTAATTTTTTAATCAATTCAACTTATTAGACAAATTAAATGATTTAATCTTTGATCCAATATTTAAACATTGGATCAAGGGCCTATTCTTCATGCCCTTTACTGTTAACAACAAGTGGAATCATCTTTTCAATTACTCATTAATTGATATCTTAATTGTTAATCCCAAAATCGAAATACCAATTTTTTTTTTTTTTATTATTCATTATCGTCCCCACATAGGGCACCTATTACGTGCACTTTCTTGTTGGCACCAATTAACGAAAAACCAAAAAAAAAAAAAAGTGAGAATAATAATGAGATGAAATATGGTCATAGATAGATATGATTGCATCAACCAATAATTTGAAGTTGATTTGAAGAAAAGGCACAGAAGAAGAAAGGAACCCACCAACAAATATATTCAGGTAATGATGGTTTGATGATAATTTAGCCATTTTTTTTTCCTCCTCGCTCGGTGGTTCCACCTTAATTGACCGCTAAGCGTGCTTCCATTGTGGAAGCTAATCCTAATCAACTAGCCATCACCTTTAATGCATTACGGTCTTTTTTTTTTTTTAATTTTTTATTATATTTGAGGTTGTTTAAAATTTAATATCTGATTATTAAAAATAAAAATTTAATATTTTATCAATAGATCACTTGATTATTGATTTCTTTTATTTGGTTCAAGTATTAAATGGTTAAAAAAAAGTTTTTTTTTAACCTTTTCTTTGTGGGCTTTAACCCAAAAATTACTTCTAAAAATTAAAATTAGAATTAAGATCAAGTAAAACTTTATTTCTTCTTTGGTATAAAAGAAGCCGTAGTCTAGGTATAGAAGAATAGATATAAATTTTAAGATTTAAACTTTATACTTGCTGAATACCAATTAATTATATGAATTAATTAAATTAAATTTTAAGTTCAATCAAACCAAACTTTATCGTGTTTAATCAAGCTTTTTATTCAATGTTGAACTCTTGTGTCTCTTCCTTTAGTTTTGAGTTGTGCTAAAGACATTTAATAGCAGCTCATCTTCGTAGCAAAAGGAGTTTTGACCTAGGTGAAAGGGCCATGCTCATTGCTAGATGCGAGGGAAATATAAATCCTAATTCTGTTTTTGTATATTAGCGTTAAGGGATTTGAACTTTGATTGACTCTTGTCCATTATAGTTGTATATATATTTAATACATTATTGTAAGATCCACTAATAATATGTGAAAATGATATTTGCTAACAATGACTAAAGTTGTATTAATATATAGAGAGGAGAAACTCAACTCAATTAAGAAGAGGAAGTATGTATTAATCATTAAGGCTTCATTTGGATTTCATCTCACCCTTGGTGAGATCCTGAAAGTATATTCTCTTTGGTAGTCATGTGTGTCTCATTTGGGACGTAAATAGGGAAGCCTCATAAGTTACAGTGGAAAAAAAGGCACCCGTTACTATTTCAACCCTTTGGGTTGTTTTTAATTAAAGAAAATATATAAAATAAATTTTATTATTATATAATAGTTATATGAATAAATATGTAATGAATAAGTTTTTATCTTACATAATATATAAAAATTAATATGAATTAATTAAAAATAAAAAATATTATTTGATATATTTTATTAATTTTAATTATTTATTAATAAAATTATTATTCGAAATAATATAATTTTATTTAATTTTTGATAATTTATTAATTTCATAACTATCAAATAACTAAAATTGTATATGTATATTTTAATCTAATGTTCTAAATAGTCATTTTCTCTTCTTACAATAATTTACCTTACTGTTACCATTATATTTGAATCTAAATATATATCCCATCACTGATTTTAATCTCAATGCCATAGTACTCAATCTTACCGCTACGATAACTAATCTCATCGTCACTACTGTTTTGAATTTCATTGAAACCAATCTCAGCTCCCATCAAAATGGATCCTAAGGTAGTATTTGGTATCTTTTTAAGATTACTGTGATGATCTAATTATCATGGTGATAAAATTACTATAGTGATTTGATCACTAGTGATCTTAAATTATAATGTTTGGTATGATATAATAGATTACTTGTGATCTTAAATCCTTTTAAAAAAAAGATTACTAAATGCATGCCACTAAAAATAACCTTATTGTTATTTAATAAAAGCAATAATTTTAATTTTTATAGAATAAACAATTTATAAAATAAGAATTTATTATTTTATAGAAAATTATAAAATATGAACTAATATTGATGAGTATAATTTAAATATTTTAACATATTTATATTTAACGGTTATATAAATTGTCTTATATAAAATAATTAAAAAGTGAAACTTTCTTTATAAAAATTAAAATTTATAGAAAAATATATTTTAGTTTCACTTAAACATAAAATTTGTTTTAATATAATTTTTAATATCATTCTTCTTCGATAATAAAACTTTCTCACTTTTTGAAATGAGATTCGAATCACCCATTATGAGGTATTAGCCATGATACGAGAATACATAAAACCTCTGATAGATTCATAATACGAATATAAAAATAGATAGTTATTTAATACATTAACGGTTGAAAGAAAAAAAATTTATAAATAAAATTTATAAAATGATATATATATATATATAATAAAATATATTTAAAAATATAAAAATAAATAAATAAAACACATATCATATTATTAATTTCATTTGTAAAAATTTTTCGTGAGATAATTATCTAAAAAATATATATAAAGGAAAGGATGGGAAGAGTTGTTACAGAGGGGATAACGCGATGTCAGTCAAAGAAACGAAAGCAAAAGGGTGATGTTTGGCCTTTTAACACATAAAAGACTCCCTTTTTATTTAGTTTTCAAATCTGATAATTTATATATTCGTATAATATTTATATATTTTATATTATTATAATCTTTTAAAATTTTTTATATTTATATCAATTTTAATATATTTATAATTTATATTAAATAAATTTTAAAAAATAAATTTTTATTATATTATATTATATTTTTTAATTTTATATATATTATATTTATGTAATTATATTAAATATCGCCGGGCCTAGGTTGTTTATTGCTCTCAACGACGATCACCTTTTGTGATCTCCAATAAATTTATCAATTTGAAAGTGAAACCCTTTCACAACTTTTTCTTTTTTTTTTTCTTTTAGTTTTTCAATTTAAGCAAAACTTTTGATGAAAATGATGTAACAATTTTTTTTTCATTTTTAATGATAAAGTAGACTTCGTCTAGCTGTGATATCCGATGTAAAAATCGAATCAAAAATTAAATTGATAAAATTTATGGATATTGATAATTAAAAAAATTTAAATATATAATAAATAAATTTTAATATCAAATCAATATTAAATATAGTAAATTTTTAAAAAATATATACATTTAAATAGTTTTTATTATAAATCTATTGGTTAATATTTCAAATCTCATTATATATAATATAATGAGACTTTTTTATTTTTTTTCGGCTTTTAAATCGGTTTTCAACTTGCTTTTACCTGATTCTATAACATCTACTAGACCTAACTAAACCCAAAATTCTAGTTCAACCGGTCAATCCTGTTAAATCTTTTCAACGATTATATCTCTTTTTTTTCCATAAAATATCATAAATATTTTAATATTTTAAATACGATATTAGCTTTAAATATATCATATTAATTATCATTAAACCTTTCGTGTAACGTTTATTATATATATTGTTTTATGTGTTTTGTTTTCATATTCTATTTTAAATTGTCAAGCAAAAGCACAAACAAGAAATTCCCTTCGAAAACACTGTAATTGTATGTCTGTCTCTGAATATTATTGAAATATCGTTTTCATTAACACTAAGGAAAGTTGGTCAAAAAAGAAACAGAATCCGGTACAATATTAGCGAGATTTGCAAAAGGGTACGAAACAACGAAGGCAAACTGCCAACGAAAGGAGCCCATTATAATGTACGGACAAAGCTTGAGGTTGGTTTTGAAAAGACTGCTTCTATGGCAATGGGCCCCCTACTCTTCTAGCCCATGGTTTTTATAATTCTTTGTGGGACCCAAGATGACAAAACAATTAGTTAATTTTTTTTATTTTAATTTTAGTGATAGGAAAAATAAGGATAATTATCTTAAAAACTAATATTTGATTAAAAATTTTATAAGTAAAATTAATAAAATAATATCAGTCTTATTTATTTTTTTAAAATATATTTAATGATATACGTATCGTTTACTTATTCTTTTATAAAATTTTATATTCAACCGTTAATATATAAGATAATTATTTAAGAAAATATGTATACTTATTATTAAGTTAAATATTTGGATGAAATAAAATAGCATATAATTATGAGTCAATTTGGGACTAATATATATATATATATATATATGAGAGACCACATGTAAGGAACGCCTAAAGATTATGCTCAGAACTGAGAGGGAAAATGCTATGACCTTATTTGGGACTAAAAAGTAAAAGAATGCAAAAGTTTACAAATGTGATTGGATAGTTGTTGATGTTTGGGATCAACTTATTGATAGCATCCGGAGCAATGATGCTTGGAAATATGTTGCTTCTACATATCCGGATTTAGATCATCAGGCTTGGTCTCAAACTATTGGGAGCATTGAGACTACTAGATGCACATTTTATGGGTATGGAACGAGACCGAAGACTTAACATGTTTGCTCCTCTGCCAACACTCACTATAGTTCAGACGCAACTAGCTTCACTCCATGTGGTCTTTCGACTTCACGATAGCTGTCGACGGTTCAGCCTAAGGAAACTAAAGAATTGAAATTCGATGTTACAAACATCAAAAATGACATCAAGAAAAATGATGTCTTGCTTGTCTTGAGGATGATATTCGAACCTTTTACGCACTCATAGGGAGCTGGAACTTTGAGTGACTGAGACAGTGGTGTAGGGTGATCCGATCACAATCCAAGATTTTTATTGGTTGTTTCTCTACAATATTTAAACGTTTTGTTATTCGAATATTAAACCGTTTAAAGAAATTTTATATATTATAATATTTTATTTATTTATAATATTAATTATTTCATTTAAACATTGCAAAATAATTATTATTTTATATATAATAGATTATTATTATAATAATTATATAAATTAAATGATAAATAATTATACATAAATTAATCGACAAAATTTTTTTCTGTAATAACTATCACCGATGGAAAAGGTAAGTTGGCTAGAAAATAATTTTGTTACTAATATTATTACCGACGAAAATTTTTGTTAATAATAACCTCAATTTCGATGAAATTTTTGCCAAAAATATCATTAATTCTGTTGGAAATAATATGTAAAAGATGCCCATTATTTTCGATAAAATTTTTTCCAGCAAAATAATACCACCGATTCAAATATTTCTGATGAATGTTTTCCAATAGAATATTATCATCGACTTGAGTACATTTTTTTTTATAATTTTTCAGAAAAACTTAGATTTTTTTCTTATGCAGTTTTTTCGTCGAAAAAATCCTCTCTCTTGTAATACACTAATATCAATAATGGATTTACCAACCATCATATATTCAAAGTGTTAAATTTGAATTTTTTTTTCAATTAATGAAAATCAACAAAGTAGTTTTCCTGTGACTTTGCTTTGTTTTTAAATTGGTCGAAATACTAGCAAGAGTTAGTTCATTGGTAAAAGAATGATCTTTATTTCTTCGATCAAGGTTTGATCTTTGTAGACAAGTAATTGTGCAACATTGTAGGGATTAAGTCTAGGAAAAAAAACAAAGAAGATGGACAGATTTTCCCAAAGTATACCTTAGAAGATGGAATTGAAAAAACAAAAAAAAAAAAAAACCATTTGTCTAATTCTTTTTTCAATTTCTATTTGCACATAGCAAGAAGCATATTGAAGTGCATAAAACTTGGTAAATATGGTTCGTTAAAGATGGGAAATCATTTCCCAATAAGCAAATTACATCAAAAATAGTATACACAAATAGTAAAGGTTGAGCCATTAGTTGAAAGTTTAAGCGGATTCGATCCAACTTTTAGTTGATTTGAACAATACTACACTTTGACTTTAGTAGAACGGTTCAAGAGCCAAGTAAATTGGATTTGGTTTAGTTTAAATTATTATTTAATAATAAAAATTATATATTTTTTTAAAAAATTAAAGTATAAAATATATAAATATTAATATAAAACTATTTTTTTAATAATAATTGATAGTGATACGAAATTTCGAACTGACTTAAGCTTAAAAAATTTTTGAGTCGTGACGTATCCTGGCCATGAATAGGTCTGATCTTCGATATATAATTTTATTTTTCTGCTAAAAAATCAATATCAATCGAAATTTAGATGGGATATCCTTCAAATAATGAATCCTTTCTATGAATCCATCAAAGAAATTTTGCAAAAGTATATATATATATATATATATATATATATATATGTTTCTTTTCTTTAGTTTAATTTATAATAATTAAATTAAGAAACGTAACTCTATCTATTGTTGATCAATAACGTAACTTCATTCCAAGTATATATAAACGAACACCACGTATAAACCTCTTAGACTATTTATTTATTTTTTGATAATTACCTTATGATGATGCAAATGCAATTTATATATGGACTAGACTAGATACCTATACTAGAAGACTAAATAGAGTTATATCCTACCATCCAGGAGTTTGTATTCTAATTAGTTACTGAAGTAGAGTTTAACTCTTACCACTAGAGTAATTGATCTTAATAGGATTTACTAGATAATATTACCTTAATATTAATTAAATATTAATCTCGATCTATTTAATTATAATATAAACTACGTAGAGTCCAACATAATTTCCTTAAAATGACATATGAGTCATATATAATGCCAAGAATTAGCTCAAACTGTATCTGAGCTTTAAAGGGTTATTAAGTCCAAAAGTGCAAATAAATGTGACTCTTCATGAGTCATCTCATGGTTTCTACCCTTACTTTTAGCATTAATTATTATTTCAACCTGTTACTCTATATGAAAATTAGTTCATATAATTTTAAAACTCACCAAAGGATTTAAAAAATGTACCCATTTAAAATTATTTAAAAATAAAAATTAATATAATAAAAAATACATTTTAATATTTTTTTAATTTTATTTGTAAAGTTTAAGCGATTATGATAAAATAATAATACGTGGTCTATATCTAATCACCAGAATTTGAGAGAAATTTTTAAAAAATTCTTCTTCATTTTAAAGAAAAAATTGGGTTATGAGATGGAAAAAAGGATATCCCTTTTATGCAATTCATGTTGGCAGTTTAGAATATTGGTGATTTTTTTTTTTCACATTAGATAAGTGTTTTAAAATAATTATGGTAGACTAAGTACTTGATTGTTATGAAAAAAAAATCCTAGCTAACTTTTATCAAAAATAAATTATGTAAAATTATGTGTCTCAATCAAATGAAAAGCTATATATATATTTTTTGTTTTTATCCAGATATCCTTGGCTGTTTTACGGTTTGAGATTAATTCTGTTCAGGGATACTTGGTTATCATAAATAATAATGATTAATCAAGTGAAAAGCTATATTTATTCACCACAAATAGTAATGCTTAATCAATCATGAAATATTGCAATTGTTACCAAGGAATAGTGGTAGTTTTTAATCATTGATGACAAATTATATTTGTTCATCAAAAGATATCCTATAAAAGGACGTGTGATTTCATCAACTATATATAAAGAACTCTTCACTACTTCTATATTGAAAGTTTTAAGGTTTGCGGTATATCTTAGAGGTATAATAACATTCAAGAAGTGTTTTATACCCTAAAGTCAAATCCCTAAATAATTTAGAAATTCATTGGTGAAATCCTAATTTTGAAAGAGTTAATAGGCAAAGAAAAGAAGTTCTTTATTGCAGAATTAGATAATTTTTTTTCTTTTTTTATTCAAAATTATCATTTTTACATGTTTGAATAGAGATATAGCATATGAATTTTAGTACATATACAATCTTATTTATTAATAAGACAACGAATTGAAACAAATGTGAGCTTAGAATTGGACATAAAATACTTGCTAACTTTAGTAGTAGATCTTTAGCCTTATCATATCTTGGTAAAACCATGGTTATTAAAATCAACGTGAAATTCCCAAGAATTATTTTGAGGTATATAAAAGAATTTATGAATTTGTAAATCGTTGTTGGAAGAAAAGCAAGTACATATGTTTTCTTCTTGAAAATCATATTTTGACGTTCATGTTTCATGGTTGCATTTTTTGACAATGCATGATTAATATATATATAATTTATATATATTATTTCAATGTTTATTTTTTTAATTAATACTTTCATTTGTACTATGCCAGAAATAAATATATTATTTGAGATAGTTTCCATGCAACCAAAAAAAATTATATTTATATATATATATATATATATATATTTACACATGAGGTCACAACTTCATATACGGATAGAACCATAGATATTGATCTTATATCGAAGGGTCTATACCTATTTTATTTATTTTTTTTATCTTTTTTCGTCTCTATTGAAGACCCATATTTATTTGGTCCAATCAGATAATATTTTATTATTTATATATTCACAATTCAATATAGATAGGTATATCATAACATATATATGTCCCTGTTACTCTCAGTTGTCTCAGGCAATTTGTTGGAATACTCAAATAAAATGCTATATATTCTTTGGATGAAAGACACAAATTTTATCTATATAATAAAATTGACTTGAATTATTAAATGTTTCATGAATGATATTTTAAATACTCAACATTTTCCGTATGATTTTAGTGTTATCATAATTATTATATTTTAATAATTAAAATATTAATTAATTTAATTGATGTATTACTAATTAATAAATGACATAAGAATTTGCATGTACTTCAATTTAATAAATAAAATTTATAATAATTAAAATTAATTAATTCATCCTACATGCATGTAACTCAACTAGTTAAATTGAAAATAAATTTAAAAAGATGGGTTTCATGTTTATAATAGTAAAATTCATTTACTTAATAAAAATAATTTGTAATTAATCAATTCATCATGAATATCATTTACACATAATAAGTTGGATTGAGAATAAATTTAAATAATATAAATGTTATTCAATTAATCTTACAAATGTGATTTGATTATTGATCCTATAATGCTAATTAATTATTAAAATTAATTAAGCCATTGGTAATATGATTTTACACGTAAGTTAAGCAATTAAATTGAAAAAAAATTAAGTAATATGAATACAAAAACCTCTCATTATATATCATTTATTTTTAGTAATATGAATTTTATTTAAATAATCTTTATAATGTAATTTTATTATTGATAACAATAATATGATTTAAAATAAAAAATGTATATAATCCGTGTAACATACGGGTATGATACCTAGTTTTATACTATTGTGCGGTTATACATGAAATTACTTTTTCTTTTCTTAAAGACATGAACCATGGTGGAGATAACTTCGGTGTCCATGATGAAATAAATTCAATAGTATCCATGGGTTGGCATGAAAGCATCAGGGCAGAAATAACAGTGATGAAATAAATTCAAAAGTATCCATGAGTTGGCATGAAAGCATCAAGGGAGAAATAACAATAATTTTAAGAGTAATTGTATGTGACGTATGACACTTTTTAATGGACATTCTTATATTGAGTTGACATAGAAGTTTTAATACTTTTAAAATAGAAAATTCAAGATATTGAGTGCTTGCTATTAATCTTTCACTAACAATGGATATGGCTAGAGGCCTTCCTAGTTAAAAAAAATTATCAAATAATGAAAAAGATAATTACAAAAGCAAAATAATTAACATACATGAAATCTTGATATTTGAGCTAAAGGAATATACTTTAATAAAGAATAAGTATTTTATTAGAAGTGTTTATAGGTTAAGTTATCCGTTCAAGTTTGAAGATTCATTTGATATTTAAGAGGGTTTGGCTAAAAAAATTATGCCCGAAAAATAGATTTGGGTAAAAAATTAAGCTCATTTAAAAAGTAAGTCGAGCCTTGACTTTTACTTTCAAGATTCGAACTCGGCTCAACCTGATCCATTTTACAATTACATAATATATATTATTTTTATATTTTTGTATATTAAGTAATTTTATCATATAAAGAATACATATAATAAGTTATTTTTACATATATATTTTTATATATTATAGTGTAAATATTAAAAAATATATTAAGTTATTTAAAATTTGAAACTTAATAAAAAAAATTATTAAATGAGTTAAGATTAATTTTTTTAAAAAGATAAATTAGAAAAAAAATGAGTTGGCTTAAATGGCTTAGATTACCCATTTACAAATACGTGAGAACTTGGGTAAAATTTGAGCCCATTTTAGGCCAAGCTAAGCTTGAATAAATATAAATAATATTAATACCATACTTAAGCTTAACCGAAACCAATTCCGACCCGGTCAACGAATACCTTTATATTTTACACATAATAGGGTATTAGTTTGTTGTCTTGAATTTTAAAATACATATATATATATATATATTTATAAGGTACCACCATAATATTATTAGATTTTAGATATAATTTTACTATATGCAAATTATATGAGTAAATTTAGTACAATTTATTAACTGCAAGTCATTGAAAAATCCTTAAATATCTTTTAAAAACTATTAAAAAGGATGAATCTATTGATCAATCTATCCAATTCTATTAAAAATATAATTTTATTCAAGTTGAATAAAATGTATACGAATAGAATGGTTGATTATTTGCCAATTATTTTCTACATTGTGTAGAACATGTAACGATATGTAAAGTGAAACTTTTTAAAATATCAGTCGTGTAGTGATTATATTCTGAGATATAATATCAAGTGGGGGTAATTACCATAAAAGAAAGTTAAAATTCCAAGATATTTGATTGGTAGTGGTAAAAGTGAAATGGGACCAACTTTAAATTAGTAACCTTTGATATAAAATTTAATGGATAAAAAATTATAGTCATGTTTTTGTTATGATGTATCGAAAATTTTAAGCACTAATGTGATCAATAGGATGTGTTTTTGTACTTTAGATAGGGCTTATTAATTACTTAAATGTCTAAAGTAATGGGGATATTAAGAAAACTCTACTTATATATAAACATAGGAGTGGTGTCACTTCTCTCTTGTACATGTTTATGAATAAGATAAACACGTTATTATAATAGTGCTAAAACAATATTACCTTCTGATAAAAAAAAAAGGTATTATGTGTGTTATGTCTTTGATTCTATGTGGACACTATCAACTTTGTAAGAATTCTAAAATATATGCAATAATTGAATGTTTAAGTTAAGAGTTATTTTCATGTTTTATTCATTAGACCTATGATTTTGTATACGATTATATAAATATGACACGTATAAAATTAAAATACATAATATGACATGACACAAATATATATTTTAAATTTTATATAATATGAATTATTATCATATTAAATCTACATAAATATAAAATACTTTAGACATATACGAAAATAATATAAATACATAAATTATTAAATCTATTATTTAGGTTAAAGATTAAAGATTAAAGATTAAAGATTAAAGATTAAGCACCATCATTTCAAGCTAGGGAAAAAATGTCGGCAGTTTAGGATATTGGTGGAGCTCTTGTTTCGCGTTGAATAAGAAAAGTTGATTGAAATCATCATTTTGGTGGACTAAGTATTTCGTAGTTCGTCAAGAATAATAATGTTTAATAATCACTTGAAAGCTCATCAAGACTAATAATGTTTAATCATTTATGAAATATCACAACTTTTCTCCAATAATAATAATAATAATAATAATAATAATAATACTGTTTAATCATTGATGACAAATTACATTTGTTCATCCAAAATTGTTCTATGAAAAGATATTGGATTTTATCACACACACACATATATATATATATATATATATATATATATATATTTAAACTCTTTTATAAACCATTTCACTACTTCTGCTTGAAGAGTTCTAAGATTTTGTTGTATATACTATAAGCATAATAGTCTTTAAAAAAGTGTTCTTGAAACTTCAAAGCCAAATACTTACTTTTTGTTTCTCTATTCTTAAATTTTCTAATAGGTCAAGCTAATAGAGTTTCACATAATAATAATAATAATAATAATAATAATAATAATAATGATGATGATGATGATGATGATGATGATGATGATGATGGTGATGGTGATGGTAAAGTAAAAATATACATATATTAATGAGTGAAAAATGTTGTAAAAATTCATTTTTTTATAGATTTTTATTAATAATAATATTGTTTATAAATAAAATATTAAATTTTTTATTTCAATAATCAAAATTCAATTCTCGATAATCTTTAAATATAAAAAAGCATCTAATAGGTGACTCATATTTATGGTGGATCCTACGACCACAAACACTTTTAGATTCTAAAAATTTAATGTCATAATATAATAGCAAGCAAATTAATACTACAATAATCAAGGGATGACACATCCACAACTAAAAGGAATGAAATGACTCAGAACTCAAGATTTTTTTTTTTTTTTTTTAAAAAAGAACATTTCAATAGCCCATCATGGAAGGAGTTGCACTCATGCATTAGAAAAAACCCCAGAAACAACTTGTTTTTTTTTTTTAAAAAAAAAGGATAATCTTTTAATGATCAAACCCAAAAATTTTAAAATGTTATCGGTTAATTCGTGTACATTTTAATATGTTATAATTGTATTTAAAATATTATTTATTTAAATAAATTTTAATACGTTAATAATTTTTTATATAAATTTTGATTTATTTTTATATCTATATTATGTTTGTGTTACTTTTTATGTCGTATCATATTTTATATTATATTTTTATTATAATTATATTATATAATCGTATCGTATACATAATTGTAAGATGAAATGTTAAGCATAATCAAAGGTGTGGCTACCACTTCTTCAGTTTTGACCCAAAGTTCTTCCTCTGCATTTCCAAGAATTAATCAACCAATTTAAAAAACATTGCCTGCATGCATGTTCGTATAAAGAAAAAAATTTTCAATTTTATAAACTTTATAGGAATGCAGGTGGGATGGTACCAAAACTTTTGTAGGTTGACAGCATTATTTAATTCTCTAGTAGCTGCTTCCCACGTTACTCTTCATTGTTCTTTAATCACTTTCTCTAAAACGTAAGAATTTTTTTTTTTTTTTTTTTTTTACAATTTGTGGATACGAGTCGTTTTTGTATTTTTTTTTACATTAATTGTATAAAAAAGGTATAGATAATATTGAAAAATTGACAAAATTCATGTTTTGAATCGAATCAAACTTGAATTATCATAAAATTTATTAATATTTTTATTTAAATTTGATCAAATATTAAGTAAATTTGATTGATAAACAAATTTAATCCAAGTGATAAAGTAAAAGATAGAATGTTCCAACCAAGCAAAAACACTCATCATATTCATATATTTTATTATTTTATAATTATATTTTAAATATTTTATATTTATTTAAAATTTAAAATATTCGTATATTCATATTATTTTTATATTAATATTTATATTATATTTTAATTATTTTATTTAATATGATATTTAACTCTTTGTAACTCATTTCCCCTTGTGTAATTTGGAGGTTGGGCCCCCACAACAGCCACTCTCCCATCTTCTTTCTATCTCCTCATTTAAGCTAAAAAAAATAAAAATTACTTGGGAAACTCTTCCACTTCCTCCATTTATCCCTCTTTTTTGTCTATACGCTTACAACCCTCTCTTCCGTGGTCCAGGTACCCTTCACCTAGTGGACTGTTTGATGACAAAAACAAATCCCAATCTCAAAATAAAACAAAAATTGCCCATCTATCTTAGTATCAATTCCCCCTAAAAACTACTATATTTTCTTTGATGTTTAAATTGGAAATTTTGACAAAAAAAAGACATTTCCAAGTCACAACAAAATAAGCCCATACCTTAAAAATAATTATTTTTATGAAAAAAATTATAAACGTAATGATTTAAATTTTAAATTTATTAAATATTATTTTTTAAAAATAATTATATAAATTAATTAGATTAAATTCGAATTAAATAATATTTTTTTTTATTTTTTTTATTTTTTTCTTTGTGGCCTTGTTTGGGGGGGGGGTTGGGGGGAATGATTTGGTGCATTTATAGTTTAATGGTGGGGAAGCTACCAAAATTTATCCAACATTGGAGTAATTATGGATCATCATCATTGTAGTATCAGTTTAGAAGATCTTTTGATGATTTTATCCTCTGTTTTTTTTATTTTTTATTTTTACTCTCTGCTCTTTAATTCATGGACTTAATAGAATCCAATATAAAAGTGGTCCTCCTTCTATTAAGTCCCTTTGACACTTTGCATTGGACTTTCTTACCTTCTTATGTTTCAAAACTATTAATGTCCATAATTTGGGTTGTTATTGTTTACTCATCTATTTCACTTTTTATCTATAAAAACAGTATAATTTTTTTTTTACAAAAAAGTTCGTAATATAAAAATAAAAAAAATTATAAATATTAAATTTTATATTTTAAATTTATTATAATTTTTAAAAATAATTATATAAATTAATTAAATTTAATTTAATAAAAAATTCTAATAAAACTTAGAAGGAAGAAATATGAAATCCCTGTTTTGATTTTGGGAAAACAACTTTATTCTGCTTTTGGCAGAGGCAAAAAGGGACAAAGCATGAGCCACAAAAAACACCACAATCATTTCAAAGTTGGGGGGACAGTCTTGAAACTGGGTCAGCAAAGCAATGATCATTCAAAGTGCAATTGAGTTCAACAAATGGGAAGCATCCAAAATATAATGAGTGAAGGAATTGATTTGAATCAAAACTGAAAAAATTTTTTTTTTTGATCAAGCTTATTATGTACACAAACACATATATATATACATATATGTAAGTCATGAAGATGGGACCCAGAATCTCCCCACAAAGTCCAGAATGTCATAATACACAAGCACTATTGCTGCTTTTTTGTCTTTTGCCTCTAATGTAGGTCTCTCTTTCTTAGAGATCAGAGTCCGAGGATCCCATCATGAGGTTTAATGTATACCACTACCCCACCGAACCCCATGACATGACCACATCACCACCGTTGATCTTTGGGCTCCATTTCAAGAACAATGTGGATCCTATTGCTCAACATTCATAGAATCATATCATGCTTCTCCAGGTCCAAATCTAATTCCACACAATCTTATAGGGAGTTCTAATGCTGCGTAATAACTTAGTTTGATATATTTTTATAATTTTTATATTACTTATATTTATTTAATTTAATTGTTATATTTATATTTTATTTATAAAAATTATGTACATTAAATTTTTAAATAAATTAAAAATATTTAATTATTTATTTAATGTAAAAAATTCAGTTATTATATATATAATCATATTTTTGATCGATATCATATAGTTATTAAATTGATTTAAAATTTTTATATGTAAAATAAATATGATTATATTACTAAATTTAATGATTAATTTGTAAAATATCAATCATTCTCAATGTAAGTTGATCCCTCATTTCTACATATTTATGATAACTTAATTTTTTTAGTAAATGCTGCTATTTATACACATTATAGTAAGAGTAAAATTGGATAATCAATTATCTCAAAAACTTAAATTTATAACAAAATGCTTAACTATATATTTAAATTGAAATATACCTCTTCATGTCTTAGTTGAGTGAATGATTAATGAGCTTGTAATAGATTAAAATGTAGAATAAATTGCAACTAAAAAAGGATTGGTGTAGCAAAATACAGCCCAATGGACAATATGATACTGAATAAGGAAATGTTGAAAGTGGTTAAAATTTGAAATCGAAAGCTATGATATAACGTTAAATTTAGTAACCAATTATTCAAAATCTTAAATTTATTAAAAATAATTCAACCATCATAATTAAATTTCAACAATAAATATATATTTTTTTGTAATTCTCCCACATTTATTTCGTCCCAAATTTAAACATAAAATTATCACTTTTACTATTTGTATTTATTTTGTTGAAATCTAAAAATGTAACCACATTTAAATATTAGGAAAGCAAATGCCACTTATTAGTTAAATAATATATAAAAATTTAAATTTTCTGTTGCAGATTGCATGCTTGTGTTTTATTTTAGTCGTTTAATGTATGGAGGAAAAATGGGTAGTCTGACATTATCAAATACAATTTTGACCACGAAAAAGTTATATTATTCAATAATTTATTTATTCGTTCAAGTTTTTATTCAATATTTGAAAGTATAGTGAAAAGTATTAAATTTAAAAAATAATATCGATTTAAAAATGAGTCAAACTCAAATTCAAGATTTAATTCAATTTGATTTATTTTTCAATTATATAATATATTATTTTTATATTTATTTATGTATTATATAATTTGTGTTATATAATAAATAGTTATATATAATATTATAGTAAATATTAAAAATGCATATAATTTTTTGTTTTAAAATTAATAAAAGATTAAATCATTAAAAGTTAAATCAAAAAATAATGTTTTTCATCGTTTAGAAAAAAATAAATGAGCAGGCATAAACAAGTTAAGATTCTTTATGCATAAAAATGGATGGACTTAGATAATATTTAAGACCCATATTTTAATTAGGTTAAGCTTAAAATATATATATATATGATATTGATAGCATATTTAAATCTAATTTAATATATAAAAACAAGGATGAAAAAAATCAAATTATATCGATTGCTCGAACCAATTCAATCAAAAACTTAATTATTTAATAATAAAATTATTTTAAAATTATTTAAAATTTTATATAAATATTTAATTAATCTTATTAATTAAACTAATTAAATCGATAATTAAAACTCACACCAATCCAATTTATTGACATTGCGTAAAGACCTTGTCACTGGCTACATAAAAATAAAGGGGAGGACTCAAATTCCAATCTCTAATAAATCGACCGTTAAGAATAATGGCTTAAGAAGATGGATGATAATGTAGCCAGCATTAGTAGTAAGTGTACAAGATATTTATGGGTTTGAAGAGAGAGAGAGAGAGAGAGAGAGAGAGGGGGCTTGGGGAAGGTAAGCAAAATAACAAAACAAAAGCATTACATAGGGACTAGAGAGGGAGAGAAGTGTGCAGGATAGAGGACTGCAAGTTCGAATTATTCTTCTTCTGTGTATGTTTGCTGTTATATCCCTCTCAGTTACTTCTTTTGGATAATTTACCAAGTGCTCCCTCTCCTCCATCCTCTCTAAATTTGATTTTCCTTGAATTCATATATTATATATATACACTATGTTTATATTATATATAAAATATTACATAATTATAAGTATTTTGATAATTTATTTATATAAAATTTAATAATTTTTTATATTTAGTTATCCATCAAAACAGCTTAATCCACCATCATTCCTCACTTCTCTCTCTCGACCTATATATATATATATTTATATATTTTTAATGTATGTGCTTTTTAAAGACAGGGGTTGTTCTACACTTTTATATTTTAATTGTTTCTTTTGAAAAAAAAAAAAAAGAAATGGTACGTCCCCGAGGCTGCGCCATCAGTTCAGAACCATGAACATAGCACAAGAGAGAGAGAGAGAGAGAGAGAGAGAGAGAGAAGCTTAAGCTACTAAGTGCCATAATCCAAGGGCCATTGCCAATTGCAAAGCTATTTCTTTAAAAGCAAAGAGAGAGAGAGAGAGAGAGCAAAGGCTTTTACACGTGATAAAGAAAACACCAAAAGCAGTTTGCATGCGTGTATAAAGATTCATCATCACCATCATCATCTCCTCCCTCTATCTCTCTTTGCTTCTTTGAATCCTCTTCAAAGACCCATCTTTTTGATCTCCCCACTTTGACCCTTCTCTTTTTTTTTTATCTCTTTCACCCCCCCTGGCTGGCTCCAAGCCATCTTATCTAACCTCTTCCTCTTGTTGTATTTTGCTTCAAAGTTCATTGCTTTGTATATATATATATATATTTTTCAACTTGGTTGGGTGACTGACTGGTGAGTTATTTTGATATTTACTGTAATAATTTATGATGGCATTTAATGGGCACATTTTATTTTTTTTCACTTAAGCATTAAATTTTTTTGGGATATCCATGAGATACTGATTTCATTGCCCTTTTCAAAGTTTATTCCTTCTCTTTGTATACATGTTCTTGTTCTTTTTTTTTTTTTTTGGGTTGTTTTCTTCTAGATGGCTTTTATTCTTCCTATATTACCAAGTCTCATGGTTTCAAAATCTGTTCTTTACACAAAAATAAAATAAATAAACTTTTCTT
The DNA here is from genome assembly GCA_038381835.1 of Adansonia madagascariensis. Taxonomy (NCBI): domain Eukaryota; kingdom Viridiplantae; phylum Streptophyta; class Magnoliopsida; order Malvales; family Malvaceae; genus Adansonia; species Adansonia madagascariensis. Next base: position 16,662,608 of record JBBYHL010000022.1, on the reverse strand, counting down.
TAATGTCGTTTGCTATGTTTATCTCCTTGGGCTTATATTCATTTCTGGTCTGATTTTTTTTTCTTTTCTTTCTCCTAATAAAGTTTCAGTTTTTGGTAGGGACAAGCTTAGGGGAATGGTTTTTATCTTCTGGGCACATCCATTTTTGTTTTTGGTTTTGAGGTACCACTACATTATTCTTAAACCATTTTGTTAATGTTTTTCTGTCTCACGATTTTATGGTCATTGGTTTCACAATAGAGGTTTCTCAAGAAGGTTTGGTTTTGGGAGTTGATGTTCAGTTTTGTCCTTTTTTGCTTATTTCTTACCATTTTTTTAGTTGCAGAGCTAAATTTTAGTTGCAAGCTTCATTTTGGGGTTTGTGCCTTTGGTTATCTCCCCCTTTGCTTGGTCTTTTTTGAGGTCTTTTTTGAGTAATATTTTAGAACAATAATAATTTGTGTTAATTTATGAAATATATTCTTGTAATTTCCTTTTTCATGCAGAAAAAAAGGTGATTAATCCAACAAGTATAAGAATGATGGAGAAACCAGTGATTTATGCGACTCAATCTCTTTAAATTCTTTTTGGACAAAGATTTTGTTGTCGTGTTGGATCAGTTTCAGTGAGCAAAAGCTAACCAGTATGCCTGTAAGGCAAATGAAAGAGATCCGAGATCAACACCTTGTGATAAAAAATCACTTTCAAAACACTATGAACCAAGTTCAAAGACCGCCAAAAATTGCACAAAAAGGCAAAGGTCCACCACCATCACCAGCTCATGAACCACACAACACTAAGCAACCCCATAACCAAAACTCACCTCCATCAAAGAACAGAGGAAGAAGAAGGGGAAGAGGTGGTAGAAAATCTGATCAAGGAGATGTTTGTCTGAGACCAAGTTCAAGGCCTTGCACTGTGGCACATAAGCTAGCAAATCCACCTTCTGATGACCCTTTGGCAGCTGCTGTAACTTCAAATGGGACCATTCAGAATGGTCGTAGTTCGTGTGAGATGGAAATGGGGTTTCCTAGTTCAAGCAAGTCTTTGAATTTTGCACCCAGACCTGGTTTTGGTCAAGTTGGGACAAAATGTATTGTGAAGGCTAATCATTTCTTTGCAGAGTTACCAGACAAGGACTTAAACCAGTATGATGTAAGCTCAGTTTTTGTTTCTTGTATCGGATTTTTTTTTTTTTTTTACTTTTAAAATGGTTAGTAGTGTTACAGCTTGAAAACAGAAACATCATGTGGTATTATCCACTTTTTGTTTGTAATTTTTATAATTTGGGGTTGGGACCCTTTATCTGACATTCATTATGCGTATGCTGCTTTGTCTTTTCATTTTTTGCTGCTACATTGAAGATGAAAATTGAACTAAGATTTCTGTTCTCACCATGTCCTTTTCTTTTTTTAATGGCATTTATGGTGCTTAAATTTTGTTCTCATCGTTGTTTGCCTTATGGCAACCTGTATTCTGCTGTTTTTTTTTTTTTGGCAGGTCACAATAACTCCTGAAGTCGCATCAAGAACAGTGAATAGAGCTATTATGGCAGAACTTGTTAGAATGTACAAGGAATCAGACTTAGGAATGAGATTGCCGGCATATGATGGCCGAAAGAGTCTGTACACGGCCGGTGAACTTCCCTTTGCATGGAAGGAGTTCACCATCAAGCTTTTAGGCGATGAGGATGGCATCAATAGCCCCAAGTGAGTATGAATTGTCTCTTCTTTGTTCCTTGGTCCTTGTTCATGGACATTCTACTTTCTTTTCTCGTGTGATGTCGGTTTTACTTTCTGGACAACAGTTCATGAACAAAGAAATAAACAGAAGGGTATGCATTACTTCCTTTCGATTGACCTCGAAAGACCTATATATGATTTTACAGAAGTGAAAGAGAATACAAAGTGGTAATAAAGTTTGTTGCCAGAGCAAACATGCATCATTTAGGCCAATTTCTAGCTGGTAAGCGTGCTGATGCTCCACAAGAAGCGCTGCAAATCCTTGACATTGTGTTACGAGAGCTATCAACTAAGAGGTACTAGTTCTAAGTGTTTGTGTTTATAGAAAAAGGATTCTGCTTATCGATACTGTTATTCTTACATCTCACTCTGCCTGATGTTGTGAAGGTACTGTCCTGTTGGGAGATCCTTCTTTTCACCGGATATTAGAGCTCCACAAAGGCTTGGTGATGGTTTGGAGTCGTGGTGTGGTTTTTACCAGAGTATTAGGCCGACTCAAATGGGCTTGTCTCTGAATATCGGTAGATTAATTATGATCAAATTTACTCTATGTTTTGGCCTTTTATCTTTGATTGATGTAACTCATCTTTTGTTTACCACTATTTTACCCTTTTGTAATAGATATGGCTTCAGCAGCATTCATTGAGCCTCTACCTGTAATAGAGTTCGTAGCTCAGCTTCTAGGCAAGGATGTCTTGTCTAGGCCATTGTCTGATTCTGATCGTGTGAAGGTATCTTTTTCATTTTATGGCTGATGCAGTATGGTTTTTATTCTTGGCATTTGATTTCATCTTAATTAACTTTGAAATAACTGACAGGTTAAAAAGGCACTCAGAGGAGTGAAAGTAGAGGTGACACATAGAGGGAATGTACGAAGAAAATACCGCGTTTCGGGATTGACTTCTCAGCCTACGAGAGAACTAGTGTAAGTTTCAGCTCTTTCTTTTCTGATTGCTGCTCGAACTTCTCTAACAAATATTTGGTCGATAAAGAATCAGAGTCAAATAAAAAGGTTCCTCTGACCTTTTTCTTTCTTCGTCGTTATTACCTATGGCGCATTGTTCAGGTTCCCCGTTGATGACAATTCAACCATGAAGTCTGTTGTCGAATACTTCCAAGAGATGTATAGCTTCACAATTCAGCATACACATCTACCTTGCCTTCAAGTAGGAAACCAGAGGAAGGCAAATTATTTACCTATGGAGGTTAGAAGACGTCATTTAAAGTTTTATTATTCCCTCAGTAATCAAACTTCTTTTTTGGCAAACGCTCATGAGAAATCTTGACTCTTTGCTTTGCTAGGCATGCAAAATTGTCGGGGGACAGAGATATACAAAAAGATTGAATGAGAAGCAAATTACTGCTCTTTTGAAAGTCACATGCCAAAGACCGAGGGATCGGGAAAACTATATATTGCAGGTACATTTTATCCAGCAATCTTGTATGTATATCAAACTATCCCATTCAGTATTGCTGCAAGCTTTACATTATAGGATTTATAACCTTCGTTTGTTTGTGACGAGTTGAAACAAATGAAAGAAACTTTAGAACACATGGCTACTTTTCTATCAGCAATTAAGCATTGAAGCATGACTAGTATCCCACTTTGATCTTTCTGGTGAGTAATGACCAAAGCACTGCAGAATTTGTAGAATACTAAAATTGTGGAACATTTAAGAAGTTGCTAATCTATTCTGTCTGCCAAAATTCCCATTTCCACTTTGAAAAGTATTTTGTAAGGATGAAACTGAAGTCAATACTTGACTCTATACATTAAGTTGCAGACTTATAGAGAAAGGAATCTTGACAATACCATCTGAAATAGAATTGATTGGTTTGTTATCTTGGGAGTCTTTCGAGTTTTTATTCGGTTTGTCTAATGACAAGTTGTCTTTGTTGCATATTGAACACAAGCAGACTGTTCAGCATAATGCTTATGACCAAGATCCCTATGCAAAGGAGTTTGGAATCAAAATTAGTGAGAAACTTGCTTCGGTCGAGGCTCGTATCCTTCCTGCCCCTTGGGTAATATATCTACAATTTCTGCATAATCTGTATAGAAAATAGAATGTTATTCATTTTGACCATTTCATTGGCTCCTTGCAGCTGAAATATCATGAAACTGGAAAAGAAAAGGATTGTCTGCCTCAAGTGGGGCAGTGGAATATGATGAACAAGGTAATATTCTTGTGTATGTCTTCAATATGTTATTTTCTAAGTACCAGCAAGATCTCATTTTTCCACCCTTATTCCCTTTTGAGCAAGCAAAGAGAAATTAGCAAGGAAGTTAGTCAAGATATTTTGAAATGTTTGTGAAGATTTATGCCATTTTTTATTTGCTGATTAGTAGTTGCTTAGGACAAAAGAAATTAGGTCTTTTCTTATGCCTAGTTTACAAGAATATAAACTAAGCATGTGTGCATCAGTTCATATGTTGCTCAGACTCTGAGGTGAGTGCTGGATGCTGGTATTGTCCGACACGAGTATGCTCAAATTTTTCTAAGTTTTTCTATATATTTTTAGAATCATACGCCAATACCCATGTCCGATTATGCATTGGACACGGGTACTTCTAGGAAAATGAAGACTTGTAGTACATAGGTTCCTGTAGAGTGTGTTTCTTGGACGGTCATTAGCACTAAGTCTAGAGGATCTTTTAATTGCTCTACCAGATAAACCTATTCGTTTTCTAGCTTGTGTTGCTGAGATTTTGGCTTTTTGTTTTTATGTGATCTAGAAAATGATCAATGGAATGACTGTAAGCCGATGGGCATGTATTAACTTCTCACGAAGCGTGCAAGAGAGTGTTGCTCGTGGGTTTTGCAATGAACTTGCTCAGATGTGCCAAGTTTCTGGCATGGTAGTTTTCTATATCTTATTAACACTTAAGATCAAGATGTTCTAGTTTCTTTTCCCTTTATCTTTTATATTTGATATTTTCAGTGGAGTATTAACTTTATAAGCCATTGCTGTTTTATAGGAGTTCAATCCGGAGCCTGTTATTCCGATCTACGGTGCCAGGCCTGAGCAAGTTGAAAAAGCTTTGAAACATGTTTATCATGCATCCATAAACAAAACCAAGGGAAAAGAACTAGAGCTTCTATTAGCTATATTGCCTGACAATAATGGCTCGCTTTATGGTATATCATATCATGATTCTTTGCCGTTCCAATTCCAAGATATATGCATTATTCCTCTCTGCTTATATGTGGTTAAGGCGGCTCCCTAATAAACTGGAATAATGATCTCAACATGGTACCAGTGTACTAAATTATGAAATCATTCTTATTTTTCAGGTGATCTCAAGCGAATTTGTGAAACTGATCTAGGATTAATATCACAATGCTGTCTGACAAAGCATGTCTTCAAGATCAGTAAACAATACTTGGCTAATGTGGCCCTTAAGATCAATGTTAAGGTTAAATAATTTCTCCTAGTTATATACATAAAATTAAATTTTACCCCCTAAATGATTTGATTGGAACATTATACCAACTTTATGGTCACTATATGTGCTTCTAAACTCTTTTCACATCCCCTAATATCCTCATCATTGTTGCAGATGGGTGGCAGAAATACTGTTCTTTTGGATGCCATCAGCTGCAGGATACCGTTAGTTAGTGATATACCAACCATAATATTTGGAGCGGATGTGACTCACCCTGAAAATGGAGAAGATTCCAGCCCTTCAATAGCAGCAGTACAGTTCTTTTTTCGATTTTATTTTCCTCAAACTTGTTTTCATCCTTGTGCTAATAGTTAGACTCTTCTTTCTGAAATATACTGGTTCTATAGGTAGTAGCTTCACAAGACTGGCCCGAAGTGACGAAATATGCTGGACTAGTTTGTGCTCAAGCTCATAGACAGGAACTCATACAGGACTTGTACAAAACATGGCAGGATCCTGTACGTGGTACAGTTAGTGGTGGCATGATCCGGTATACTGATGTCAATTCCAGTACACCAGTACTTTTAGCCTTGAAGTTGCATGCATTTTCATTTCTAATTATAATTTCTTGTGTAGGGATCTTCTGGTATCTTTTAGGAAGGCAACGGGACAGAAGCCACTGAGGATTATATTTTACAGGTTTGTTATGCAGGATTTGTTGGTAAATATTTCAACTATTGTATTTCATTTTCGTTTGCCATACCTTCATTAAAGTTCAACATGAGATAGAAGTCTCTTTCCCAAAGGTTTAGGAGGTCGAGAAGAGCTGTCAAGGTTTTTCTGTATTTTATCTGGGCAAATTCGACCTGGTACCATGGGAATCATGCATCTGATAAACTGATAGTACATGGTTCACGGATAATTGCTTAGAACTGTATTGTAACGTGAAATATTAGCTTGCACTCTATGTTTCTCCGATTTCATTTTCTTTGAAGTATCCATGTCTGGCAGATATTTGGACATGGGTATGGAGTTATGATTCTTCACATTTAAGGGAGAACTCTCAAAAAAAAATAAAATTGAGCATACATGTTGGACATTGAAACTCAATCCCGAGTCCGAGTAACATGGAATGCAACTTTTAAACAATTTAAGTTGGTTGGATACTGCTCATGCGTATGCATATGTTGTCAACCGTTCACTTATACTAATTAGTGAATTATTTGGGCAGGGATGGTGTCAGTGAAGGCCAATTTTATCAAGTTCTACTGTATGAGCTAGATGCAATCCGAAAGGTGAGCATTAATAAATTTTCTTTTCTGATCAAAATCAGTAGAGACAAATTTGGAGACATTTATGATTCTGATAAAGAATTTATTATAGGCCTGTGCTTCTCTAGAACCAAACTATCAACCACTGGTGACTTTCATTGTTGTACAAAAACGACACCACACTCGATTGTTTGCTAATAATCATCGGGACCGAAGCAGCACAGACAAGAGCGGAAACATTTTGCCTGGTAAAAGATTTGACTCTCTTGGATAGTTTGATTATTCAGGATACATGGGCATTTTGTCACGGTCTGAGAGTTGGTCCGTGCCTGGGACTACCAACCGAGCTTAATGAGTCTCAGCCCGTGAGAGTTGCACAGCTTGAGCATCATTAATTGTTCTAATGATGTTGCATTTTTGTTTTTTCAGGCACTGTTGTTGATTCGAAAATCTGTCATCCGACAGAATTTGACTTTTATCTTTGCAGCCATGCTGGTATTCAGGTAGAACCCTAGTATTCTTCATTCCTTCTTCAATTTCAGGAACCTTTTCTCGATTTTTTTTTTTTGAAATTTCATTGACCAAATTGACTTCAATTTGACTGTTGCTTTAATTTGTATGCATTTATATCTGTAACCTATGTATGATGATGATATGGGATGTTTGGGAGAAAGTTTCAAAGTGATAAGCTCTATAAGAAAGGGAAAAAATGCAAAATTTTATGCTCTGAACTCAACGAAAGCATTTGTGTGAAGAACCCGAAGATTATGAGAAGATTGTAATGCATGTAGGACTTGAGATTTGAAGAAGGCTATGAGTGTGTTGAAATAGCTAGCTCGACATTCGCGGTTCTCATAGCTAGTTATTATTTTATAATCAGGTGTATTATTGCTTGTCATTTAAAGATGTTGCTTTGCTATAAACTATCATCTTATTCTTTAAGTTAGCATCCTTCTATGTTGTTACAATTATTCATTTTTCTCAAAATACTCATGTCTAACATCCATGTTCGACCCATATATGGACATGGGTATGGGAATATGAATCTCGAAGGACCTTCTAAATACATGAAAAAAATTTAGAAAAAATTGAATATATTTGTATTGGACACGTACAGGTATCTGACATTATATCCAAGTCTGAGTAACATAGGCATCTTTGTAGCATAAATGTTTATTCATTGAACCTTAGAATTAATTTTATCTTGTCTGTTAACTTCGCAGGGAACAAGTCGGCCAGCACACTACCATGTTCTTTGGGATGAAAACAATTTTACCGCTGATGGAATACAGTCTCTAACAAACAACCTTTGTTACACATATGCAAGGTGCACGCGCTCGGTCTCTGTCGGTGAGTTTTTCATATTTTATTAGTATACCTTTGCAACCAAACTTATTTCATTCCCTTGAAGGACAATAAAAGAAGGCTGTGTAGGACTCTCAAAAGTTCATTTTATCAGTTTAAATTACAAAATTATCACATTTTAATTGGGGATTTCAATCTAAACTTAGAAAACAAGGTTGTGGTGATTTTTTTTTTTTATGGTGTACCAATCCTCGAAATTCAGCAAGTTTTCAGCCTTGAAGTCTTAACTTCTTTACACCATCATGAGGACATTATAGCCAGTTGTTTGATTAATGGTTAGTAGCAGTTAAGTTGCTGAATTGTGGTTTTACTTGCAGTTCCTCCTGCATATTATGCGCATTTAGCTGCGTTCCGTGCACGGTTCTACATGGAACCAGAGATGCAAGACAATGGCTCGACAGGTGGTGGTGCAGGTCTCACGAAAGGTGGTACAAGGGCAGCAGGAGAATCCGGGGTTAGACCATTGCCAGCCTTGAAGGAGAATGTGAAGAGAGTAATGTTTTACTGTTAGAATCAAGAGATTTTAATGGTGGCAAGTAAACTGAGGTGGGAGATGCGGCAATCATGAACAGCTTTGCCATTTCAAAGTTCTCTTTTGTACAGTTGTAATGATTCATGCATGGTTGCAAGGTCTTCGAAAATTTAGGCCGTCGAATATAAAGTCATCTTAGTTCAGTGTTCCTCGATAAAGAAAATGTAAAAAGAAGTCCGAGAAATGACCAAAGATCTTGTCGTTTGGGGTTACCCTCGATGGATAGAAAGTTAAAAACTAGGATATATGTATAAAGCTATGTTTATTTAGAATCAAAATCTTGAATGTAGGAAATTTTTGCTGAGACCTGCTATAATCTCCTACCCTTTCTTTCAATATTTGCACTGAAATCTTTTAGTTTTTGTTTCAGGAGTAATTTTTTTCCAAATTCGGAGTACATTTTTGCTTGAAACCTTAAATGAAATTGTGGGAGAGTTGCATTCAAAATGGCTCGTTAGCCTGTGCATAGCCTTTGTAATGTCTTCCTTTTGATGATGTCAAGATTCAATACGAGAAGTCTCAAAAAGCAGGCAAGCAGCTACCGGCAACAGTTTTTGTTAAGCCCAAAAAAAAAAAAAAGAAAATACATTTTGTTATTTTATTAAATAGTTAGCTCAATTTTAGTTTTGTATTAAGACTCATTTTAATTTACTAGAGTTATTAGTCTAATAAAGAAAAAAAACTAAGGTTATAAGGTTTGTATTACTTTTTGTCAGATAAAGTTGTAGAACAGTCTAACCCTAAAAAAGAAAAAGAAAGACAAAAGAGAGATAAATCCATCATGAAAAACACAGATTTAGGTAAGATTTTGATTAATTTTTGTGAAATACTTATATTTTTGATCAATTTTCATAAAACTCATGCTTTTATTTTGAAATAGTTGATATTTTAAAATTTCTGATAACTATTTGATGACTTTCCAGTGATATTATGGTACCCGTAGAAAGGTCTATTCGAGATCTCTCAAATGGTTAGTGTGAAACTTTATTTGGTTAAGTATTATAAGAGTTATGATTTTTTTTTAAGATTGTTGATTTGGGTTTTTCAACTATTATAGCCAGCCAAATTTGAGTCATCGGAAAACCATTTGCTGGTGACCTTTTCTACCAAAACTTAGATGGATTTCATAGTAAAAAATGTGAACTTTCTAATGGTGCAGTCAATTTGGTTATACGAATTCTGTGTGAAATGAACCGAAGCCCTAAAATGGGCTAATTGAATCTACTAATTTAAAAACCCATAAAATTTTGAATTGTTTGTGATGATTTTCAAAGTTTAGAACCCGAAAACTTTGGTTATATAAAACTGTTTTTATTGAAATAAAATTCCACGTTATAGTATAACATCTCTACTATGAAATTGTGTTTTTAAACGGCATCAGTGTTTTAATGAATTTGGTTTTATAATAGCTTCAAATAAGTTAAATGATCAAGATTGCTAAATTTTAGAATTTAGAAAAATTCATTTTTAATTATTTTAAAATTTTATTTTTGCCAAAATAAAATATTTTTAGTTAAAAATGGTATTAATCTCACTTTTAGTAATTTTAGTGAACTTTTACATATTTAAATACATATTTATGAAATTATCTATATTTTACTTGATTTTGAGAAAATTCTATTAGTTTATATATTTATTTTTAAAAATATGAAAATTATTTATGTGTTAATTATATTTTCATAAAGTTCATGTTGATACTGATTTTATCTTTTAATTGTTAGATTTTCAAGTTTACTTAGTTTTTAATATTTTATTACTAAGAAAGTCTTAGTTTGTAAGGAAGGTTGCTACCCTACCCAAATGTCTTTGAATGACTAACGAAAAGTTATTTGTTGTTAAATTTATATTTTTGCTAAATTCTGATTTTTAGATATATATATATATATATATATATTCTTAATCTTTAGGCTATTAGAAGAATTGTGCGATTTGCGACTTAAGTATCAATTTAGCGAATTAGGTAAGTGACTTGGTATTCCTTCATTGTTTATTTACGAAAAATCAACCCTAAATATTTTTACATCATATATGCAAAAATATGTTATTTTGTCCCATCTTTTAGTAAATTGTGTTAAGCATGAAATCTATAGTTCTAGATTTGGATTTGAAAAATATTGTGCTATTTATCCGTATATTTCTTTTTACGGTTGTAATTTTGCTATGATTTTGCTAAATGTTTTACTTGATAATTTATAGATATGTTACTATTAAATTCTATTCTTATTCTATTAAATCCATTTAATTAAATAAATTATCTTACCATTTAAATTATTGAATTTGATTTTCTATTCAATTTGAATATTTAAATAGTAAAAAATATTAATTTAATTGGAATTGTTAACTGGATAATTGTTTGTTTTTGTTGGACTCATCGGTCAAATAAAATAGATCATTTCTCCCTAGGAAATAATCTATAGTCCAGGAATAATTGAAAAAAATTATGAAAAATATTATGTTTATAAAAAATGAGTGATAAAAAAAAGACAAAAAAAGTTATCATTACGAGTATCATTATGTTATAAAAAAGAAATCCACTTGTTTAGTTCTTAAGGAGCATAAAAGGAAGGATAAGAAAGGAGGGCCGATTAACAAAAGGAAAGTAGAGAAAATTTACAAGATATGATCTATCTGTATCTAACATATCAACTCCATGAGAAATATTTTGTGTATAAAATTGTTTGTTTCTAAATACGATAAATGTACGTATTATGTTATTGGTAATCTAATTTTTTTGTTTTGGATGTTATCTCGATATGCTATGCTTGAACCTTGCCAAAGAGGGTTAATTGTTAGCCATGTCGACATGTACTTGGTGATTAGGAACCGATTTCAAACTGTGCCATCGGTTAAAAACAGTGATTTTCATATTAAATCGTGCCACCGGTTAAGAATAGTGATTTTTTTATTGAACTGTGCCATCGGTTTAGAATAGTGATTTTTGTTTCGAGTCATGTCATCGATTAAGAATAGTAGTTTTTATTTTGAACAATGCCACCGGTTTAGAATAATGGGTTTTGTTTATAGCTTATAAAGGGAGATAGTTGCTTATATATTTCAAAGCTTTAAGCATAAGAATTTTATTTAAATATATTTGTCATATTATTATTTTGTAATAAGTTATTTATAAATATAAGATTACCCAAAATTGTATATTTCTTAATTCAAATAATTATTTTGGCCTTATAACTTTTCAGTGTGTTTAACTCAACTGAAAGAATATCAGTTGCTTACTAAGTAGTTGTACTCATTATATTTTTAATATTTTACAAGTTTCAAATATGTACCGACATGCAAAAATATCGAGGAGTGACGTTTTAGTTTTAGTATATGTTTATTTAGACTTTCTTGTGTAAAAAAAAAAAACAGCTTTGCGAGACTATTATTTAATAGATTGTTAAAGGTTTTGCACTTTTATTTCAAATATCTTGTTTCGCCTATAAATTTTATTTTATTGCATTCAATTTTTAAACAATGCAATTTCTTTTATTTTATAAGCATACATATAGTTTTGAATTCCATTTTGTCTTGCCTTGCATATTTATGAGATTAGATCTTGTAGATGTGCGACGTCCGTTATACCTTGGTTTGGGGCGTGACATATTTAGTGGTATCAGAGCCTAAGTTTTTCGATTTTAGATTTTGGCTATCATCATAATAAAACATTTAATATTATCACGACAAGTGAGTGTGAGTAGAATTTTAAGTTAGGATTTTTTTTTTATTTATGACTTTTGTTATATAGTGGTTGTTTGTTAATAAAAATCTTTAGTCTTAATACGTTTGTTACTTTGATTGAATCAGTATGCCTCTCTGTCGTATGAATGAACCTAACCTTGTTGAGATTGCGACAATCGCTAGAGCTAGGGGTTTTAGAAATTTTTGTAATGAGAGGGGCCAAAATCCTTAAAATCAAGATGGGGATCAAGGTGTAAATGTTGCATCAAATGCTCAAGAGTGTGTCGGGAATCAAGCGGAGGTAGTAGAAGGAGCAGTGGTCGGGAATAATGATAAGGTATTGAATTTGATCAATAAAGTAATTAATCTAGTGAGGGATCAACGACAACACCAGTAACCAGTGCAACAAACTGATAATTCTGGTGAATGAAAAAGCCTAAGTGAGTTTAAAAAGATAGCACCTCCTACTTTTAAAGGTTCTACAAACCCTGATGAAGCAGAGTTATGGATTGAGGAGATGGAGAAAGCTTTTAATGCAATGCATACTTCGGATTAAGATAAGATTAGATTTGCTGCTTGATGCAAGGGAGTGCTAATAATTGGTGGAAAAAAATAGTTCGCGCTCATGAAAATGATCCAGGATTCTTTACATGAGACAATTTTTGCACTGCATTTTATACAAAATATTTTTCTAGAAGTAAATTGCTACGGCTGAAAATGGAGATTCTTAATCTTGTTTAAGGTAGCAAGATTATGGATAACTATAAGGCTGAGTTTGATCAACTGTAGAAGTTTGCTCCTTCTCTTGTTTCTGATGATCATAGTAAAGTTAGAAGGTCTGAAAATGGTTGAATGCTCATATTCATAGAGGCCTTGCTTTATTGCATTGGACTAGCTATAATGAAATGGTTCGTAGGGCGAAGTCCTTAGACTCAATTTGGAGGGAACCTTAAGAAGCAATGAGAGATCTTTCAAAGAAGAGGGGCAGAGACTTTAATTGTCAGAGTAAAGGAGCTTTTAGTGGTCTTTCTAAATTTCAAGCTACTAAAGGGTATCAAGCTTCTTTTGCCTCTAAGGGTAAATTTTCTTCACGAGGTTTTCAGCCTTCTATTGGTAAGATATCTCAGTAAGGGCTGAAGTGCTCGGTGTGTGGTGGAGGACATCGAGTTACTAATTATAAGTATGTCACTGAAGCATGTTTTAGATGTGGCCAATTGGGTCACCGTATTGCTGATTGCCTCTAAATTCTCAAGATTCACAATCAGTGCAGCGGCCACAGAACTTTCAAGCCTTTAAACCACCAATAGTTCAAAAAATGCAACCTAATCAGGCTATCCAGACTACAAGGACACCTTTATTTGGATCGCAAAGAGAAAGAAGACCTCAGACTTAAGCTCATGTGTTTGCCTTAACCCAGTAGAATGATGAAGCATATAATACTGTTGTTTCAAGTATCCTATCGATTGCCTCTACTTATGCTTATGTTTTATTTGATATTGGGTCTTCACATTCTTTTGTTTCATCTACTTTTGTTCAAAAGTATGCTTTGCCTTGTACCCTTTTAGAATATGAATTATGTGTTGATACACCAGTTAGAGGTCAACTTTTGTCTGACCAGATTTGTAAAATGTGTGTGATATGAATTAAGGATAGCAAATTGGTGGCCCATTTTCATGTTTTCAGTACGTGCAATTTTTATGTGATTCTGGGGATAGATTGGTTGTCTGCTTATTATGATAAGGTTAATTATCAGAAAAAAGGGCAGATTTTTAAATCCCATGGGAGGTACATTTTAGTTTCCATGGTAGAGGTGCATACGTTCCTTTATAAGTTATTTTTATAATGCAAGCTAATCGGTTAAATAGAAATGGTTGTAAAGGGTATTTAGCGATGGTAGTTGATAATAAACCTAAGGAAAATGTGCTGAAGGATATTCCTGTTGTGAGGGACTTTCTTGATTTTTTCTCGATGATCTTCTCGGATTACCTCCTAATCAAAAAATCGATTTCTCTATTGATTTGCTTTTTGGCATCGGTCCTATTTCTAAGACTCCTTATAGAATGGCTCTGACAGAATTAAAAGAGATGAAAAAACAGTCACAAGAGCTAAGTGATAAAGGCTTTATTAGACCTAGTGTGTTATCGTGGGGAGATCCAGTGTTACTTGTGAAAAAAGGGATGGAAGTATAAGGTTGTGTATTGATTACGTGAGTTAAACAAGGTAACTATGAAGAATAGATATCTTCTACCTTGTACTGATGACTTATTTGATCAGTTGAATGGTGCTCAGGTGTTCTCCAAGATTGATCTTCGATCTGGCTATCACCAATTGAAAGTCAAAACTGAAGATGTACTTAAAACTACTTTTCAAACTCGATATGGGCATTACGAGTTCTTTGTGATGTCGTTTGGGTTGACAAATGCTCCAGTTGTTTTTATGAACTTGATGAATAGGGCATTTAAACCTTGGATAGATTTGTGGTTATTTTTATTAATGATATATTGGTGTATTATCATAGTTTGGAGAAGCATGAAAAACATTTAAGAATCATTTTGGAGACTTTAAAACAAAAGCGGTTGTTTGCTAAGTTAAAGAAATGTGAGTTTTGGCTATCCAATGTTGCTTTCTTGGGTAAATAGTGTCAAAGAATGGGATTTTAGTAGATCCAAAGAAGATTGAGGCGATAGTAAAATGGAGAAGGCCAAATAATGTTTATGAGATTTTTAGTTTTTTGGCTTAGCTGGGTACTACAGGCATTTTGTGGAGGATTTCTCTTGTATTGCTGTGCCTTTGACTTGATTGATTCACAAGGGAGTGCAATTTGATTAGTCAGATGATTATGAAAAAAATTTTAAAAAATTAAAAGGAAGACTAGTTTTTACTCCTATCCTTACTTTACTTGTCGCTAGAAAAGGTTTTACCATCTATAGCAATGCCTCAAAGAAAGGACTATGGTGTGTTCTTATGCAAAATGATAGAGTGATTGCATTTGCTTCTAGGCAGTTAAAGCCCTATGAGGAAAATTACCCTGCTCATGATTTGGAGTTGGCCACAATAGTCTTTGCATTGAAAATTTGGAGACATTATCTTTATGGGGAGTCTTTTGATATATTTACTGATCATAAGAGTTTGAAATACCTCTTCACCTAGAAGGAGTTGAATATGAGGCAAATGAGATGGTTAGAACTATTGAAGGATTTTAATTTGACTATTAGTTACCACCTAGGCAAGGTGATAAGGTAGCAAATGCTTTAAGGAGAAAATCTGGTGAGAATTTGGCTACGATAATTACCTCTCAAAGACAGATTCTGGAGGACCTGAGAAAAATGGATATTAATGTCTGTGTACATGGGTCTGGAGCTTATTTAGCTAACTTACGAGTTTAGCCTACCCTAATTCAGAGAATTAAATATTCTTAAGCTATTGATCCTTAGCTTCAAAAAAGTCTGGTTTAAGACCAAAATTTCAAATATATAAAGATGGTTCCTTGAGGTTTGGTACTACGATCTGTTTTCTAGATGATTTGGATTTAAAGAAAGAGATTTTGGCGAAAGTTCATTATAGTAACTATACGATCCATCCTGGTGCTACTAAGATGTATAAAGATTTGAAAAGCATGTTTTCATGAAATAATATGAAAAGAGAGATTGCTAAATTTGTAACTAAGTGTTTGACTTGTCAACAAGTTAATGCTAAACATCAAAGACCTGCAGGATTATTGAAGTTTCTTTCGATTCCTGAATGGAAATGGGAACAAATCATGATGGACTTTGTATCAGGTTTACCTAGAACACCAAAGAAA
The DNA here is from genome assembly GCA_038381835.1 of Adansonia madagascariensis. Lineage (NCBI taxonomy): Eukaryota > Viridiplantae > Streptophyta > Magnoliopsida > Malvales > Malvaceae > Adansonia > Adansonia madagascariensis. The sequence continues at coordinate 16,646,854 of JBBYHL010000022.1, read as the reverse complement.
AATACTGGTATTTGGATGATTGTGGATATATTGACAAAATCTATACACTTCTTGGCCATTCGTAAAGGTATGTCATTGGAAAGGTTGGTAAAGTTATATGTTGAGCAAATTGTGAAACTTCATGGTGTACCAGTGTTTATAGTATCTAATCGAGATTCTCGTTTTATGGCAAAATTTTGAGAGAGTTTGCATAATGCTTTATGCACTTGATTGAACTTTAGTATTGCTTTCTACCCACAAACGGATGGACAATCTGAGAGGACTATCCAAAATTTGGGGGACATGTTGAGAGCTTATGTTATGGATTTCAAAGGTTCATGGGACTGCTATTTACCTTTGGTCGAGTTTGCCTATAATAATAGTTACCAATCCAGCATTCGGATGGCTTCATATGAAGCTTTGTATAGAAGGAAGTATAGATCCCCTTTTTTTTGGGATAATGTAAGTGAGAGACAATTATTGGGTCCAGATCTTTTTCAGCAAGCTATTGAAAAAGTCCAAGTAGTTAAAAAACATCTTCATACAGCTCAAAGCCGACAAAAAAATTATGCTAATAATAGGAAAAAAATGAAGTTTAAGGTTGGAGACCGTGTATTCTTACTAGTTTTTCCAACTAGAGGAGTGATGAGGTTTGAAATTCATGGAAAACTTAGTCCTCGTTATGTGGGATCTTTTAAGATTATTGATAAGAAAGGAGATGTGGCTTACAGACTGGCACTTCCACCTATATTATCTAGAGTGCATGATGTGTTTCATGTCTCCATGTTGAGAAAATATGTTCCAAATCCAAGTCATGTGATAGAATTGGCTTCTTTGAAACTCAAAGAAGATTTATCTTATGACAAGTATCTATTACGTATTGTGGATAGAAAAGAGCAAGTGTTGAAGAAATGAACAATTCATTATGTTAAGGTGCAATGAAGCAATCATACTGAACGGGAAGCAACTTGAGAGTCAGAAGAATGTGTGAAAGAAAAGTTCCCTTAACTTTTTGAGAGTCAAGGTATGAGTTTAGAAGACTAAACTCCTTTTAAGGAGGGGAGGATGTAAAGCCCACAAAAGAAAAATACATTTAGTTATTTTATTAAGTAGTTAGCTTAATTTTAGTTTTGTATTAAGACTCATTTTAATTTACCAGAGTTATTAGTCTAATAAAGAAAAAAACTAGGATTATGAGGTTTGTGTTACTTTTTATCAGAGAAGGTTGCAGAAGAGTATAACCCTAAAAAAGAAAAAAAACAAAAGAGAGATAAATCCATCGTGAAAAACATAAATTTGGGTAAGATTTTGATTAATTTTTGTGAAATTCTTATATTTTTGTTCAATTTTCATAAAACCCATGCTTTTTTGAAGTAGTTGATATTTTAAATTTTTTGATGACTTTTTTATGACTTTCTAATGACATTATAGGTACCCGTAGAAAGCTCTACTTGAGATCTTTCAAATGGCTAGTGTGACACTTCATTTGGTTGAGCATTATAGGAGTTATGATTTTTTTAAGGTTACTAATTTTGGTTTTCTAACTATTCTAACTAGCCAAATTTGGGTCATCGGAAAACCATTTGCTGGTGAACTTTTCTAACAAAACTTAGATGGATTTCATAGTACAAAATGTGAACTTTCTAATGGTACAGTCAATTTGGTTAGACGAATTCTGTGTGAAAAGAACCGAAGCCCCAAAATAGGCTAATTGAATCTGTCAATCTGGAAACCCAAAAAATTCTGAATTGTTTGTGATGATTTTTAAAGTTTAGACCCCCGAAACTTAGGTTATATGAAATTATTTTTGTTGAAATAAAATTTCACATTATAGTATTACATCTCTAATGTTGAATTGTGTTTTTAAATGGCATCAGCGTTTACATGAATTTGGTTTTATAATAGCTTCAGGTAAGCCAAATGATCATAAATTACTAAATTCTAAAATTTAAAAAATTTTATTTCTAATTTTTTTAAAAATTTATTTTTACCAAAATAAAATATTTTTAGTTAAAAATAGTATTAATCTGACTTTTACTAATTTTAGTAAATTTTGACATATTTAAATACATATTTATGAAATTGTTTTTATTTTACTTAATTTTGAGAGAATTCTATTTGTTTATATATTTATTTTTAAAAATATGAAAATTATTTATGAGTTAATTATATTTTCATAAAGTTCAGTTGATACTGATTTTATCTTTTAATTGTTAGTTTTTTAAGTTTACGTAGTTTTAAATATTTTATTACTAAGAAAGTTTCAGTTTGTAAGGAAGGTTGCCAAACTACCCAAATATCTTCGAATGACCAATAAAAAGTTATCTGTTGTTAAATTTATATTTTTGCTAAATTTTGATTTTTAGATATATATATATATATATATATATTCTTAATCTTTAGGCAATTAGAAGAATTGTACGATTTGCGACTTAAATGTCAGTTTAGCGAATCAAGTAAGTGACTCTATATTCCTTCAGTATTTATTTCTAAAAAATCAGCCTTAAATATTTTTGCATCATATATGCAAAAATATGTTATTTTGCCCATGTTTTAGTAAATTAGGTTAAGCATGAAATCTATAGTTTTAAATTTAGATTTGAAAAATATTGTGCTATTTATTCGTATATTTCATTTTATGATTGTAATCTTGCTATAATTTTGCTAAACAGTTTACTTGATAATTTATAGATATGTACATGAGAAATATTTTGTGTATAAAATGTGTTTGTTTCTAAATACGATAAATATACATATTACATTAGGGGTAATCTAATTTTTCTGTTTTGGATGCTCTCTCAATATGCTATGCTTGAACATTGCCAATGAAGGTTAATCATTGGCCATGTCGACATATACTTTGTGATTCGGAACCGGTTTCAAACTGTGCCACCGGTTAAGAATAGTGGTTTTCACATTAAACTATGCCACTAGTTAAGAATAGTAGTTTTTGTATTGAACCATGCCACCGGTTTAGAACAATGGTTTTTTGTTTCGAATTATGCCACTAGTTAAAAATAATGATTTTCGTTTTGAACCGTGCCATCAGTTTAGAATAGTAGTTTTTGTCTATAGCTTATAAAGGGAGATAGATTATATATTACAAATTTAAGCATAAGAATTTTGTTTAAATATATTTGTCATATTATTATTTTGAAATAAATTATTTATAAATATAAGATTACCCAAATTTTGTATTTTTTAATTCAAATCGTTATTTTGGCCTTATAATTTTTAAGCCTGTTTAACCCAATTGAAAGAATGTCAGTTGCTTAGTGAGTAGTTGCACTGATTATATTCTTTAATATTTTATAGGTTCCGAATATGGACTGACACGCGGGAATATCGGGAAGTTACATTTTGATTTTAGTATATGTTTGTATAGACTTTCGTGTGTAAAAAAAATTACAACTTTTCGAGACTATTATTTAATAGATCGTTAAAGGTTTCACATTGTTATTTCAAACATTTTGTTTTGCCTATAAATTTCATTTATTGCATTCGATTTTTAAACAATTTTAATTTCTTTTATTTTATAAACATATATATTTTTTAATTCCATTTTGTTATTTGGTTGCCTTGCATATTTATGAGATTAGATCTCGTAGACGGGCGGTGTCTGTTATGCCTCGATTTGGGGCGTGCCAGTTTTCCTTCTCTTTTAAATGCTTGTGTCATAGAAAGTTATTCTAATTGGTAAATGGAACAGTAACGAGAATTATACGATTATTATTTCATTACTCTTTAACTTTGAATTTCAATATTTGCAAATGGGAATTTGGAGTTTTTGTCTAGTTGTGTTATTCAATCTCTCGCATTTGAATGAATTTTAAATTGCAAATATAGAAATTCGAATTTCAGATCTGTCGAATACCATCGTTTAAACATGATTACATGAATCAAATCGTAAGAAGCTTGAGCCCATTGTTGTTACATGCTCTAAACTGGGTTCACAGTACATTTTTTTTTTTTACAAAAGAACCACTATCCGAAAATAAGAAAAAAAATATAGATATTAAAATTCAAATTAATTAATGTTTTATGTTATCAGCTATTTAAATTGAATTTTGCAGAATGCAAAAAGATTGATACAGATAAATAAACTTCCAAATAAGTGTTTAAATCAGTGTTATAGAGGTTGGCCTTTGGACATAAAAATTAGATAAACTACTTCTCAAAACTTTTTTATAAAAAATGCAGGCATCCCTTATATAGGCTTATATATAAATTTTTGCATGTTATGAATAGTTTGCTTGTTCATATTTTAATTGATGTTTATAACCAAAATGGGCAGTATTGTGTCGGTGACTATATCCTTTTTGTTTTGGTTTTGATATGTATCGATATTAGTGTGCTTCGGCTTATTATTTTAGATTTACTAGTATTTTTCAAATGCATATAACATATTTTCAAGTTTCTTAATAAAATATATTACATATTCGTGCAAATATATATTTATATATATATATATATATATCTTCATAAGCAAATGTAAAATTTATGATAATAAATATTTAATATCCAAAAGTTTTAAATATCAAATAAATACAATAAATATAAAAATATTTAAAAAATAAAAAAAATTATTAATTAGGTTGAATAGTCTAATTTCATGAACATATATTTTATTTTAAAATGTCATTGTGACAAAATAAAAATGTTCAAAACAAAAACATTAGAAATTGGTTTTAGAAAAATCAAACAAGTAGAAATTAAAGAAAAATTAAAATTTTATACCAATCAATACGAATCGATATTAACTTGTATTGACTTGTACAGATCATACGAATTGATAAAAAAATAAAAATAGTGCAATATTGATATCGTTTCGATTTTCATTAAAATCAGTGCATATCAATCGATATAACCGATACCAATACGGTATCAGTTACACAAGTTATAACCCAATCTTTCATTTTTTAACTATTAATATTATTTTTTTAATTAATTTGATTTCTATTAAAATCGATGCATACCAATCAGTATAACCGATACCCGTACATGCGATTACACCAGTTATAACCTAATCTGTCATTTTGCAACTACTAATATTATTTCTTTTTAATTAACTTGAGCAGAGAGAATTTTGTTAGGTTGTTTCTCAAGATAGGCATTTCTTTTTTTTTTCATTAATTTAATTTCTAAGTCTTAAATATACATTTTTCTTTCTTGGATGAGTAAGAAATTGTAAGCAAGATATACATTGTGTATTATTAATTGATAATACCAAAAGTGAATGGAGAAACTACACCTTCTTATACTATTTTTTTATGTTATAAGGAAAAAGGAAAAATAAAATATAAAGTGCTCCATGGGAAGAGAAAGAGACCAATGAATTTTACATGCTTGAGGATTAAAAAATTGTCATATATATCTTACATAGTTTTTAAATAGATCTTAAGAGTATGTATTCTTAACCTAAAAACAGTGGACGAAATCATTTATAACAATTAATTTATTCATATGTTTTTAAGTCGTTTTAATTTTTCTTTAAAAAATAAGACTTTTTTCTTTATTTGTTTTTGTAAATAATAATAATAATAATAATAATAATAAAACAATAGGAATCACCATTTATTCTCTTTGAGTTTTTCGTTTTGGACAGGAAACTATTTGATTTTCATATGACGCAATAATCATCGAATATGATAATTTTTAAAAATATATATATACATATATATATATATATATATATATTTCGAAAATCTTTGGTCAAGTTACCATACTTTCAAGATTGACTTTTACTATATACAAGAACACTCTTTCTAAGAAAATTGCTCATTCATTTCTTTGCTAAATGTTCAAATCACCCTCCACAATTTTAACTTCACCTAGTAAATATTTGTTGCCATTAATTACTCAGCGTATATGCATTTATTAGGGAAAACTGAAGTTCAGCTAGAAAACCTTCTCTTTTGCAGTGGCCTAATCCCAAGAAATGTTAATTTATAGGACATTATGAAGCACACAACTTGGGATTTGCTTTGCTTGATCTTTCCCACTACAAAATGTAAGCCTTTTTCAAGGAAAAAATTCGTTAAAAAAATCAATTTTTGTTAAAAATGAGTATTTTTTTACTAATTTTTTATAAAAAAATTTATTGAAAAATATAAAATTAATTATAGTTTTCAATCGAAAATAAAAATTTCATAAGAAAAAAAAAAGAAATGTTGATTTTAATTCAATATCATTGGTTGAAGTTCACTCAGAGCTAACTCAACATGCCATAAGATATTTTTATCTCATTATATATCTTAAATTTAAGGTCCCTTGACAAAGAATTAGAAAAAAAAAATAAGAGAACTTAAATTCTACTCACAAAGATCATCTCTAATCGAAATGAAAGATCATGGAGATGAGTTGCTATGTTAGTTTTTCCGAAATTTAGCAAGGATCGATAGAACGAAAAAAGTCTACCTTTCCTAGATTTCCCCTTTAACAATATATATGTTTGTGTGAAGTTGCATTTAAATAGAAAATTATTTTGCACAGGAAATTTAGTGATTCCTCCCGCCAATTACCATGTCCAACAGAACAAATTCACCCAATAAAACGGCTATATGACAGACTTTTGCGTATATATATATATATATGTATATATGTATATATGTATATGTATATATGTATATATGTATATATATATATGTATATATATCACTATGTAAGGGAGTACTTTCCTCCACTCATCAAAGTCCATCTCTTAGAAAAACAAGCTCTAGACTTGTGTTTCTCACTTTGAAGTAATTTTTTTTGTACCCTTTCTAGGTCTGTACATGCGATAAACACACCGCAAAACTCATTAGTAAGAGCCTGAAAATCGAATAAATTAGAAGGCCTTTCAGTTTTATTCAATCCTGAGTTATACCCATTGGAAATCATCCTTTGCTTTTTCCTTCTGAGATCCATACAGACCCTAGGTCAAAGTATCAAATCTCGCAATTGTGTCAAAGGTAAAGAACTAATAAAGATAACTAGCACTGACGATCTAATTAAAAAAGTGTGAGGAGGAAAAAAATGACAGTTTTAGATGAGAAATGAACTTAAACATGATATAAAACATGACACGGTATAAAAATTAATATAAACATGTTAAGTTTATATAAAATTATATAAATATATAATATCTTAAATACGATTAATACAAATAAAAAATATAACACGGATTGCTAGGTTACGGAGTAGAAAGAGAAAGTTAAAACCATTCAGGCGAAGGAAACTTGCATTGTTACTACTACAAACAGCCCCGGGCCAACCAAGACAAAGAGGAAGCTAGCTTTATGGGGGCTAAATGATGCCCCCTTTAAACTACAGTGAAGTAAAAGCATTCAGCTGGATATTCGATCCTCCTTTAAAGAAGACAGTGATTAAATGATATGCCAAAGATCTAACTTTATGGGGGAGGCTAATTCCCAAGAGCATTTTTAAATTGAAATAAGAAGTACTTGTCAATGAATCCTTGCTTAGTTTTCTTTATGCATGATAGCTGACTTATGAATTACTGTGGAAAGTGTTGTGTTGTGGGGGGGGGGGGGGGGAACCCAAACCC
>JBBYHL010000022.1:16614849-16639229 GCA_038381835.1 Adansonia madagascariensis | reverse complement strand
CAAAACTAATAACATTTCTGGGTACTTTGATACTTATGGAAATATGAGAGCTTCATGGAATCTTGTCTACATAAAGAAGAACCAAAGTTTCAACAAGCATTATAAAATTATAAAATTTTGAGGAGTTAAAAATGATTAATAATTATTTCTAGAAGGTAAAAAATTATTCCTAACAGTTAACTTCTAAAATTATGTCTCTGGAAGTTATTAGAAATAACATTCATTCCAATACTATTAAATTAAAAATGACATTCGTCCTCATACAATCAAAATCAATATAAAAAGGACATTTCTTTTAATCGTCTTCTTATCTTGTCTCTAAAAATCTTTGTAGTGAAAGAAGATAAATGGAAAGAAAGCAATTCTCATGGACGGAGAGATAAAGAGTTGAGAGATAACATATAGTCATGAAAACTGTAATGAGTTTCCCATGATATTAAACATAGTTTTTTGGAATAAGCACTTATTCATATGGTAGGAGATCAATTTAGACTGAAACCTGCAGCCAAATTATGAGTTTACGAGCATTCTGCTTGTAAGTTTTAATCAAGCTAACTTGCTTTAAATCAGCTCTCCCATAAAGGAACTAACCACTTCAAAATTGATCTTTTATTTCCTTCATGATGGGTATTGAGAGACAGATTTTATATTTTTGTTGCTCCCCAAGTAAATGATTTTACCAAGTATTTTTGATTATTTTGCCAACATATATGTTCTTTAGACTTCAAAGTTGCACTAAAACCAAAAACAAAAAGTATACACTCATGATTGTGTATTACACCAGAATTAAATTGAAAAAAAAAAGAAGAAGATATGCAGTGGAACATTAGGTAGATCCACAGTTAAAATTCTTGGCATAATCTATTGTTATAGTAAGATTTCAACATCTCAAAAATAATCCACCTCCTGTTACATCGATCAAGACAGTTGCTTCAATGACGAAAGTTCAGCAAACTCAAGAAATTAAGAACAAGCTGCTAATTAAGATCCTAAACATCCATCACTATGTGATATATCTTTTTTTTCTTCCACAATATGTGATGAACTTGCACAAAGATCAGGAAAAAAAAGGTGTAATTGGAGTTGAATAAACTGGATCGAAGCTACAGCAGAATAACCCTCATGAAATTAGTTCAAGAATAAAGAAGATGGGTAATGCAGGTTCATAACCTTCAAACCAAGGATTTAAGTTACGGTTGTGAGCCGTGAACATGTTTTCAGACAAGACATATTTGTCACGGTTACAGATGTAACAGATGTTATAACGACAAATCTTGACGGTGAATGAAATAAACTGAAACCACAAAATGACGGTGTTTCAATTGCTACTTAAATCCATGCTTCAAAATTATGTGACGGTCTCTTAATTACTCACTCTATTTCTCTGATATTTTGTAAATCTGCTGTTCTCCAATTCCAGAAACAAGCAGTAGCTAGCTAAACAAATACGCTAGAGTTCAATTCCAAAATTATTAGTAGAGGAAAAAGCTCGAGAATCCTAAAATTAAAAAAGAAAAAAACATGTTCATGAAAACCATGAAAGAACAAATAGATCTAATAACAAAACTGGGTTCTAAAAATATTGAGCTATATATAACAGCTATCATACAGAGGAAAATAACCCATATATGTTTGTGTGTGCGTAGATATAATATATATATATATATATATATTAATGGAAAAGTGTATGGAAGGTTTAAGGATAATACCTGAGAGGGCTCAATCACCAAAGCAGTACTAGAGGAATCTTGAAATCATCGAAACTGCAGCATTTCCAGTATAAAAGTTTCAGCCAAATTATTCAAATGAGTACATTATTAGATAAAATTTAAGAAACCCCATAAATCCAAATAAGCCTTAGTTTATACAAAGAGGTTTAGATAAGACAAACCTTTTCTAGGGATTGAGAGAAAACAGGAAGTGGGTATTAGGGTTTCATATTAAGAGAAATTAGGGTTTTTTTTTTTTGTTTTTTTGATTTGTGCAAGCAGCAACAGGTGAAACTGCCATATGATCTGATTTTCCCTCGATAAAAAAAGAGGAAAATTAAGATCATGCTGGCAGCTTCATCTGATGCTGAAGCACCGTAAGAAAATAAGTAAACTCTCCTTAAACAAAGGGCGAAAAACACTTCCAATAGAAAGAAAAATAAAAAAAACACCATGAATGCATGAAGCTATGACTATACACTAAAGGAAGGGCCGATATATATACAGCAATAGCATTAGAATTGCTAGACTCCATGTTGAGAAGAGAGGATAAAGAGGGAGGGGTTTAAATAGAAGGAGGAGAGGATTGTGGAGGATTATCATATTATTTATGTTTTTATTTTTGATAATAAAAAGAATATAATATAAATTTAGACTCGATAATTTTGGACATGACATGAAAATTAAAACAAACACTATACAATACACGAATATATAAAATTTATATAACACAAATTATCAATGTATCAAAATTTATATAAATACAGAACAACATGACTATGACATAAAATGTAATTCGAATACAAGAGTGGTGATATGTATTGAAAACTCTCTTAGAAGCTAAATGGTAAAAATGAAAATTGATTATAAAAAAAATAATGAAAAACAAAAGAAAAGATGTAAGAAGAAATGGGTGGTCCCAAAGTGATGCAAATTGAATATTGTCACGCCATTCAGTTTTGCAGACAGGTTAGCAGTGAGAGTGTTTCTATATACATTTGTTAAGAGAGCATTAATAACTTTTAAGTTGGGGAAGTGCCAGTGGCTGTGACTGTGGGGGACCTTTTAAACCTCTTTGGTTCTTTTATCTTTGCTTTCCCTTTCTCTTTGAAGCTGTGAGAAGGAAGGATCAGCCATGATCCATAAAGGAGACTGTAACTGCTAGTAGTAGTATGAATGGGGGGACCAGATATAAATTTGCATGGTTTTATTAAAAAATAATTTGAAGTTTAAATCATTTGATTTATGTAATCACTCTTACGAGTAATATTTAATAAATTTAAAATTCGAATTCGAATTCTAACAAATGTAAACTCTTCCTTATTCTTAGGCTAAAAACTCTTTTGGATAAAAAAGAGGATTAATCTATAAGAAGATGAATTTTATTTCTTTTTTAATTTTATTTCTTTTTTTATCTTTGAGAGTGGTATTTTTGGAAGTATAATTTTGAATGGAAGGTGAGAGAATTCATGAAGAAAGAGGTTTCATTTCCAGACAAAATTTAAAGATACCTCCTCTAATGGTATTATAGGTGGAAGTTTTCTTTCTATTTCATTAATTTTACTTTGTAGTTATATGAAAGTGCATTTAATCAAATATCCTTATAAGCATCTTCCTTTTGGTGACAGATGATAGCCCTTTTTCTTGCAAAACTTTCCATTTGTTAGATAGTTGCTAAAACCCTCATCTGATTGGTGCCAGCTGCAAAACACATTTAATTTTTAATTTTTTTTAAACATTTTGATTTAGACAATTATGAAAATCATTAGTGAATGTTGAATTATAAAACGATATAAATTTTACAGCAAAAATGAATTTTACCGACCATCGAAATGAAGGTTAGACTGATATTGTAAAAATTGTTATTCGTCTAGAAAATTCATGTCCATTAGTTTATGTGCCCTAGCTCTATAGGTATGATGATGGAACCAAACACACACACACATATATATATATCCAATGAAGTCACTATCTTTGGAATAAAGCCTTAGCTTATGAAGTAAAAAAATGAGATATTTTAATTAGTACTATGGGTTATAATTTATATGATTAATTAAATAAAATGTTTGGTTTTCTAAATACCCTATGAGATTTGCCTAACCTTTATGAGATTTTTTATGTGTTGATTCCGGTATTGGAATACCCTTTTCTTTATTAATGACAAAAAATAATTATTATTACTATTTGTTCTCTCCAATAAGATTATCTTCTTTTGGTTGTTATATTCTTCAAACAATCATATAATCAAGTTCTCTGAATATAATATTGCTGTGACCCAATCAAGACTTTACTCTTAAGAAACCCTGTAATTATCATACGTATGCCTAGGGTTACCCTAGCTTCTTCTAGGTTTTATGGCTAATATTCTCCCAAAATCTTCATATCTTAGATAACAAATGGTAAATACACATATGTGAATATTATTAAGAAAACATATCTCTTTTAATAGTTAAATGTTTCAAATATATCATTATTACTTATGAAAATGATATCATTATTAATATAAGAATTTTTGTGGGTATAAAAAAAATTGTTATCAGAAGATAAAGAGAATGAGTTATAAATAATGAAATTTAAATTCTAAATCTATTGATATCATCTTTTAAAGATAGTTATATAAATGAATTAGATTAAATCATGAATTTTATTAAATTATGAACCATAAAGAAGAGGGGAAAATTATGATCTATAATAAAATTTCTTTCTTTCTTGGCTTGGCAATAAAAAAAAAATTTATATAATTTATAGTTGATATATTAATAATATATAAATTTATACATTATTAATAAATTAAATGATATTAAAGACATATTGGACATGCCATATTAAGAATCGTGATATGATCTTTTAAGCCATTATCGAAATCGACATTGGACTAAAGATGTATGTACCAATGGTGATGAACATGCGAAAATGTGGAGACTTGTGCAATTCAATTATTGTCGAATAATTATGTTGTTCCATGGATGACATTTACAATGAAAGGCATCAAAGAAATTTGGGAAATATTCATTTCCTAAAGCCTGTAACTACCTTGCCCCTACATAGAAATCTATATTAAAAAAAATCTTATTAATCTATTATATAAAGTAGCACCCTAAATTAAATGCACTTTGCTTCAGCATTTTTTTTTAAATTCATGATTATATATATTAGCAAAAAGCTCATATGGTCACCTGTGTCAAATGTTGTTTTTTTGCTTTTTCATTACGAGAATCATGTCCAAACCCTTTGCGTTTTCTTTTCAAGTTTGTAATCTCATGTTATATTTTGTTAATGCAACGTATTAACGCTATTGATAAAAAGATTAAGTGGATTGTGTTCATTATGAAATATTATTTTTAAAAAAAAATATTTGGATAGGGTAATGATGACTCTTATTTATAAAAATTAGAGTCTAATCCATAATTATAATGCAGATGATTTCTTAGAATTGTTCATGGTTTAGGCTATCCATTTAGCCTTTAAATGTGACTTTTCATAATTTGAGTCAAAGTAGTCCAAACTACTATTTAATAATAATAAATATTTTTATTTAAATTTAATTAAAAATATATAAATATTAATATAAAGTATTTGTAAATAATAATTTGTGTTTTCATGTCGAGCCAGATTTGGACCTCAAAAAATTTTAAAAAAACCAACCACGACCCGACCTGACCATGAATAAAATTCTCGTAATATTTTAACAAAGATTCAATTCTTTCATCCATGAAAATATATAATGATGCGGAAAAAAAGAAATCTTCTCATCCATGGATTCAGAAAATATCAATATTGATCAATTCTATTTAGTTTCTTAAGTCTCTAGGCCATTGAAGGATGGTTATTAGTAATTTATTCATCATAACGCTAATCTTCACAGTAGTTATTCTTAGTGCAATATTCCTGATATAAAGCATCAGCAAAATCCTATATGGCTAAATTAATTATACAATAATTCATTTTGCACATATTGATTATTAATTCATGCAAATTTTTATCAGAAATGTAAGGTCTTAATGACTCAAAAAAAATGAAAAAAAAAAAAAAAGAAAAGAAAAACAAAGACTTATTTGGAAGATCTTTACTGTCATTAATTTCTTGTATTAATTGGATTGTATGCTAAAGCCTAAGAATTCGTAGCATCTATTCTAAAGTGCATACATTATTTTGCTCCCAAAACCATAAACCACAAAAAAGTGAAATTTATGTTTCGGGATTCCATGTCATTACCACGTATTTACTCTTTTGCTATAATATATTTTTCTTATACGTCGGAAGTTGTATTTGGAGGATATGGAAAGAGCTGCTAATGAAGAGATTTTAGACTTATTGAATATCATCTTTCAGAACTGCAAAATTTAAAAGAATTAAGAATAATTAATAATTATCACCAAAAAATAAAAAAAAAATCATTTTAAAAATTTAAGGGATTAAAAAATTATTCCTAATAATTATCTTATAAAACTATGTCTTTGAAATCTTGGAGACAACATCTATCTCCATCATTGTTAACTTTAAGATAGAGAGGATTTTTTTTTATTGTTGCATAAACTAAACAAGTTAAGCTTAAGAAGGATGTAGTCTAGGGATATGGAAGGCTACAAATGCTAAAATTAGAACCCCAAACCTATTAGATATTCTTGTTTAAAAATCACCGTATGAGCTAATTCAGCTAAACTCTGAATTTATCGATGGCTATACTATTGGTACTACATTAGATTAATTGCGAGAAACAAATGTAAAATTAAAAAGAGGTGGCACTACCGGCATATACTGGGTCAAATGGTAAGGAGCTTGGTGTCCCTAAGTAAAGATTCGGTTTCAATTATTGTGAATGAAAAAAAAAAAGGATACCGAGAGAGCTTTCCCCCTATTTAGGATCCGACCTGATTCTACTCTGAAATAATCAGAGCCAAATGTAACTATAAAATATCGAAAAATTTTGGAAAAAAAGCTGGCACTGGCAGATTGATTGCCTGGTAAAGTAAACACTGCCTGCCTTCGCCTGCTACATGCCATATGTTTTTTTGAAATTGTGGTCCAACATTTCCTCATGCATATATAGTTATAAAAAACTTCTGTCCTGCTTCTGATTGGGTGAAGAATTCGTCGGATCTTGAATATAATTTTTTTAATGAATTCAATTCAATATGTTTTTAGTATAATTTTTTATGTATGGATTATTAATTAGTAAACAAAATATGTTTTTATGAAATTGCAGTCTAATATTTTCTCAGGCATATATGATTCTAAAAAGCTTGTTTCCCGCCGGATTACCATCTAGTTTTAGTTGGATGAATTCAATTTGAATTGAATCGGATTTTTAATATAATTTTTTTTATGGATTCAACTCAATTCAACGTACTATTAGTTAATAAAAGATTATTTTACTTAAATTTAATTTCTAAACTATAAAAATAATATTTTAAAATTTTTAATATATTTTAAATAATAAAATAAATTTTTTAAATTCAATGAATCAAATCAAATCTTGCTAAAAAAACTTTTTATTATCTAGCACGACGTGACTCATAAAAAGGACTTAGTAGTACCATTGTTTGAAGGTAGAGCTGTATAAGAGTAACCGTAGATTAATAAAGAAGCTGATGCTTATATCCCTTTCGTTCTTGTTTCTGTTGGAGTTTACTATTCAAACACTTTCTTTCTTGGTAGTTTCAATATTCAAAATGTTACTGATACTTTCCATTTATAAGTGTCCGTTCGAAACAAAAATTTTCTACAATAATATCAATCTCGTGTCAATAAAAAGAAAACCCAACCATTTCGTGTTTCTTCGATCTATTTTTTCTTAAGCTTAAAAGATATTATAAAATTTTTATAAAAAATTAAAACTTTAAAAATACGTTAAAATTATTTCATAATTTTATTTTTATAAGCTTTTTCTTTTTTTTTTCAATTTGCAATAGAGATAAGGAAAGATTTGCAGACGGAGATTGAATAAGGTTTATTTTGGAGAGGGTATATGAAGTTTATATTCAATAAATGACGATATTTTTAAAATGAAAATAAAAATTTTTAAAAAGTTAGTTTATTTTTTTTTTCTAAAAGAAAGAGAAAGTTTTTATTTTTAATCTGTATAGAACCCCTTTTTTTTGTTTTCATTTTGTTTATTAAAATTAAGTTATTATATTTTAAAAATAATTCTTAAAATACATGTTTGACTCGACTTTTACTTTTAAACTGAGAAAAACTGTGCCCAACATGCGTGAATATCCTTTTTAATTTGCACCTCCACCCAATCTTCATAATTCACTACTAGTTCGAAATCTTTCATTAACATTATTTAACCTAACAAATTGTCAATAAATTTTATCGATCATTCGTACTGTTATATTTTAGAGTTGATATTTAATAAATGTGATGTTCGAATTTTAATATCTGTAATTTATTTTTTATTTTTATCATGTCACCTCATTTATAGAAACAAAAGTTTAAACAAAGAAAAAAAATTGTTGGAATCAATCAATGCTTATGCTTTCAAAGTCTCGAGCCATCCATATCTATGAATTTTCACTCTTATTAAAACAATTGCTAGTAAGAAGGTGGGCCGCGACTTAATTTTTTTTTATTTTTTTATTTAGATTTGATTTGGTCTATAAATTAGTTTACTATTTAAAAAAATTAAAATTTTATTTTTTATTAAATTTAATTAATTTTTTATTATTTGAATAATAATTTAAATTTAAATCAGTAAATAAAATATTCAAGTTCAACCTAATAGGAGTAGGTTCGAACGAGTTGTCCGACTCTAAACAGGTGTACTAGTAAGCTATGCTAGTTTATTTATGATAAATACTAATAATTGGGGGTACTTTGTCCCCCAACTTTATTTCCTCTTGGGACTAGAAAATTTCGAACACATCCCATGCATTTCAATTTGATATTTGCCAAAGGGGAACATCGTTGGGACTAATTTTGAGAGAGACCTTTAAGCTCAAACAAAGGCAACCACACTGGGCCACAAAATCGATAGCAGACAATATTACTGTACTGCCAAGTGTTACTAGAATGAGTGAAACCAGCTGCTCGTGGAGTCGCTACTTTGCCTTAATGTGGTCCAAAACTGCTGCAACTAGGCGTGCTTAGTTTTGGCCCGGTCTTTCTCCTTAGACCACCATTGAATCTCAGACTTTTCGATTGCTAACATATAATTCCAAATTTTGAAATAGCCCTTGGCCCCAGAAATGAAGAATTTGCTTAGCTGGAACAATTTAAGACAGTATAAATGCAATTGCTTGGGAACATTTAAATTAATTCAAGTAATGACCCGTAAAAATGTTTAATAAATTTAAAATTTAAATCCATTCATATACAAATATTTATTTTGTTCTCAACTATGATCTCATTTATAAATATATATTTGTTTAAACCTTAGGCCTAGTATCAATAACCTTTTCCCTTACTAGGTAGAACTCTTGGCCAACTTAAGCTGTCACATATTGATAGCTTTTTTCTCTTATGTATGTATATAACGTTGCTACTAATTAAGCTGACAAGTAGATATAGGTTCCTATAAATATCATTAATTTGGTTTCAAATCCTCAAGATTCCTAGGTGCTTTGTTTAGTAAGAAGTGTTTATACATGCTCCTCGTATCAATAAAAAGAGTACTTTTACTAGAAGTTTGATCGTTAGAATTGTTGAATTCATACTCAGCAAAGTTATGAGTTCGTATCTCCAGGCATGAGACTATGGACAAATATATAGCGCGTTGAATTATGATGCAAAACGACCGAATGATGCAAGAAGATGCGTTTAAATCAAGTAGTCAGTATCGTATCGGTGGACGTATTATTTTTATTTTAATATAGGTATATATTGGTATCAATGTGTTTCGGTGTATCGTTTCGAGTTTATCGAAATTTAAATATTTTTATTTTATATATATGAAAAATATTTTTAAATATGAAATAAATAAGATTAAATAAATTTTAGATATTAAATATTTATTTATATAATGTTCTATAAAAAAACTTCATCAAATATAAAAAAATCAATATCAGTTAAGTAGTAAAGTTAAAATTTTTAATAATTATTAAATTTATGAGTAATTATGTATAAGATTCATCAAATTTATGAGTATTTATATATAATATTAATCAGATATAAGATTAATGTTGGTTTAACTTTTTTTTTTACAAGTTTATATTATGTACCGGCCGGTATAGCTATTTTCAGTCAATACCACCGAAACAGGCCGGTACCTATCAGTACGGCAGATACAGACCGAAATCAAGACCGAAACGAAACCAACTATCGTCGGTACCGTTACATGTCGAAACCGGTACGTACCAGCCGATACGACCCGTATTGGTACGGTACCGACTACACTGATTTAAATATGCCTGCAATTTATTTTCCTCCAATTTGGATACAAGCATAGGATATAAATATATTTAATTATTTTTAAAATTTTTTATATACTTTGAATGTTTCTGAAAAATTATATTCTCGTACCTAATTCTAAAAAAATGTGAACAGAAACAGATTAAGAAAATTGAAAAATTGGAACAACACTGCCTGCAATTGACTAAGCTGTAACCACAAGAGGGTTTTATTCATGGTGGCTAGTACTATATCGGTCAATATATTCCGGTTTTTAACTAAATTGATACAAATAGCTTTTGGTACATTCCCAATAAATACCTGTCTATTTTGATTGTATCGATTAAAAACAGTTATACTAGTCAATACATAACAGAAACTTCTAAAAAAGTTAGATTGTTAGTTTAAAAAAATTAATCTGATATTAATTATAAATTTGATGATATTAGATATAATTACTCATAAATTTAATAAATATTAAATATAATTAATCGTAAATTTGATAATTATTAAAAAGTTTAACCTTGCTACTTAGATTATTTTTTATCTTTTTATATTTGATGAAGTTATTTTAAAATATCATATATAATTATAGATATTTAATATTTACAAAATTTATTTAACCTTATTTCTTTCATATATATATATATAAATTAAATATTTTAAAATCTAATAAATTTAAAATAATATATCAAAATATATTATTATCAATACATATCAATATTAAAGAAAACTACACTCAATCACTACAATATTTTTGTTTCACTTAAAAAAAAAGGGGGAAAATAGGGTCTGCCTTTGCCAGCCTGACTGATAGCCGTTGGAGCTGCTTGAAGTAGTATTAATCTTGCCATCATGCCTTCGGTAACTGTATTCCCTAATGGCTCAGCTAGTCCCCTAAAACTCTAGACTCAAAGAGGAGTTAGACTAATAAAAAATCTGGGGGCCTCATCTGCCGGCCTTTCCAAGGTTTCCCAGAGCTTGAAAGGCAGCAACAGCATCAGCGGAAAATGGGGTTGAGAGAGCAAAGTGGTCCGTTGGAGAGTTTTTTTTTTTTTTTTTTTTCCCCTTTAATCTACGTTACTTTAATTTTTATTTTTTAATATATTTAAGTTTAATATTCATATTGAATGTATATTAAAAAATTTTAAAATAAATAAATATTTTTAAAAAATAAAATATATTCATATTAAATATAGATTAATATTTGACATTCATACTTAAATTTGAGTATCATAATTAAGATGCTACAGACACAAAAGACGGCTTAACTGTGTTGTGTCATGGCGAAACAATAAAAAATTAAACTTTTCCAAGAAACCCCACTTACATATTATATATATTTGCACCAGCAATATAATATTATATGGTTATATGTCAACATATTCAAAGATCAAACTATTTATCTAAATTTGAAGATTCGTTTAATATTTGAGAGGATTTGAATAAAATATTAAGACGAAAAATGGGCTTGGATAAAAAAATAGTTTCGACTAAAAAATAAACCGGGCCTTAGCTCAAATTTTCAAGGCTTGAGCCTAGTTCAACGCATCCAATTTACTATTACATAATATATATTAATTTTGTATTTTATATATTATATAATTTTATCATATAAAATATATATGCAATATTATAATATAAACATTAAAAACTATGCAAATTATTTATATTTTGAAACTTAATAAAAAAATATTAAATTAGTAAATATTAAATTTTAAAAAATATATATTTAAAATATAAATTATAAAAAATATAATAGGAACGGACTTAAATAAATTTAGACTATTTATTTACAAATATAGGCAGACTTGATAAAATTTGATATTCATATTTTGAGTCAAATTAAGCTTGAACAAATATATTTTATGTTAATACTATATTTATGTACGATCTAAATTTGACTCGATCCAACTTGATTCGATTTATGAATACCTCTAATCATCTAAAAAGTACATTAAAAAAAAAAAAAAAACCTAACAGCACAAAGACAGTAGGAGAAGGGTACGAAAAAGCAACTGCAAGCCTCATTAATCAGTCTACATCTTTGGAAAGGGATGGGGAACGGGGAACGGGGAACGGGGAACGGGGAAGGGGGAAGGGAAAGGGTGGGTATCTTGCCTTTATCTCATGACTCAATGCTTTTGCAGAGGCCTAGTAGGATTAAAATTACCATAGCATACACTAGGACGTGTCATGCATGTCAAAGTTACGACATAATAAATGTTATTATAATTTATTAAGTTTATACATAAACACACAATACGTATAAAATATAAATAATAATATAAGAATTTATAAAAAAAATAAGAGATAGGTACAATAAAATATGATAATAAAAATAATTTTTATAATAATATATAATAAAAATATAAAATTAATATTTTTTAATAAATATTAACGTGCAAATAATTTATTAATTTTTTAAAATACATTTGAATTTAAAAATTTAAACATTAAAAATTTATTAAAATCAAATTATCCATTATTAATTTCGTATTTGAAAGAAAAATATACAAAAAAACCTTTTATCATGTGTCAGATTATGTCCAACTATAAATTGATCATGCTTTAACAATTTTAGATTTTATTTTTATTTTTTGATGTTTTCTTACACGTTTGACATGCATTTATTGTGTTTTTTTTTTATGTTATCTTCCATGTTTGACATGCATTTATTGTGTTTGTGTAAACATATATTTGACTCTTAAACATTTTCTTAATAAAAACGTCTATACTTCATAAATTAAAATTAATTATAATAAATATTGATAATAAATATTAATAATAAAAAAAATTAAAATTATAAAATGATCAGTATGGCCTTCTAAAGGACAAAGAGAGAGAGAGAGGAGTTATGCCTATAACAAGAGTTGATTAGGATTTTCATTCCAGCCAAGTCTCGCTTGTTTATTGTATTTTGTTCTCAAGACGGCAAGGCATCTTGTTTTCCCTTCTCTCTTTTACCTGTGCTTCATTCTTATGATAGTTAAAAAAGACTGACAAAACTTTTTCTTTTGGTAGAGAAGGGGAAGGGTGAAATAATTGCAACACCTGGCGGGGCGCACCTCAGACGGGGACACCACCAAAGGTCAACTAACAAGCCCCAAGTTGAGGGTCGCATCAATTTGAGGATCCTTTTGGGAATTTTCATACAAAAGCCTTAGACAATTTCGAGCACTACAGTACCAGAGAGCATTGATCTTGGTTGCAATTTTAAAAATTTTTAAATTTTTTATTTAGATTTAATTTAGATTAAATTAAATTTATTTAAATTAAAAAAATTATGTTTAAAATCTGATTCAAATAAATTAAAAAATCATCTGACCTTTTGTACATTTCTAATTATTCTTAATATATGAAACAAAATCGAGTTAAACTATTAAATCTGTGATCACGATTTAAAATTACGAGTATAACTATTTATGTGGATAAATTAATTCTGGAAAAAATCCAAAAGTCTGATCCTCAATGAATGAATATAATAATGTATATATTCAAGCTAAGAAGAATTTTAGATGTGAAAACAATTATTAATAATGGCCAAGTTACATGTTGCTACCTCGAATTCCGGAAATCATTTGTGTTTTCGAGCAAACAAAAGGTCTTCGACTGTTGGGCGATCCGTGGATTTTTTTTTTTTTCCCTTTGTACATCGAGGGACGACATCAAGAAGAAATCCAAAGTGTTTCCACTTCAGACTTTGTTATTCCATCAAGCTTTGTTCCACCCATTGATTCCAATAATGCCTCCAGCTTGTCTTGGACGATTGCCCATCTCCGCATAGAGTGTAGATCAGAAGAAATATACTGCTTAGATCAGAGATATCAAGAAGAAGATGCGACAATCTTAGAATTTAATTACATTTGTTGCCATCTGAAGAAGTTCATGAATGTGCAGTGCTGATAATCCAGAATAAGGAAACTTGGAAAGTCAACAAAATTCATGAAGCAGCATCAAAGTCCACTTCTTGCAACGAGTTAGAGACAGACCTTTCATCCAGATAAGCAAAGATGTCTACTTGAGCACAGAATCAGGCAAATCAACCCAAAGCAAATGTAGCAAGTAGCATTGTTGGACCGAAAGAGACCACAACCCAATTAAGCAGCCCATATCCAGGTCAAGCCCCCAGCCCGGTAGACACGTAGAAGACACATGGCGAACCCCTAGTTTCCTAGCAGCTCCTTCAAACTGAAATAACAAGGACACTTGGCTTACACTGGTCAGGCCTCCGAGTTTTCCAACACAGTATAAATAGCCTCACCTAAGGCTGATACGAGTGAACTGAAAACCTGCTGAAACTCTGACAAAATACTTTCTCATAACTTTCGTCTGAAACTACTGAGTTAAGTATTGGAACACGTCTCACAAGCAGAAACTCCGGTACCCTTTGATAATCTTCGATACCCTTTGATAATCTTCTGTTTTCCCAATCTTCAGTAGCCATCTCAGTGGCTTAGCTCGTCACGAGCAGAGATCAAGAAGCATCAGTTAAAACCAATAATGCCTTAATACTACTCCTGTATGTTAAACCCACTCTACCTCCCTCATCCCCCTCCCCTTTCTATTCAACATACTTATACACATTAATCTAGAGGTAAATTATCTTTTCTTGAGTATCAAAAGAATCTGCTTAAGTATTCCATGCTATTCAATCATTACCACCAAATCATCAAGGAATTACAGATCATCAATTCAGATAGAACTTACCAAAAAGTCCATATTGGCGACGCTTATGCATTGCACATAGAGCCTCAATAGCCATCCATCGAGGTGTTCCAACACGAACATCAGGATGAGGTATCCCTGGATGAGCAATACATGCATGCAGGAAAGACCTAAGAGGTTATTTGGTACTGCTCTATCGAAATCAATCAAAATGTTATCACTTCGCAAACGCAATATCACCCACAATACACAATGCAAAACCCATAGGGGCATGCTTCTTACCAGCTTTAGCTAGTTTCTCAATATGAATCTGTCACAACCAACAGGATAAATCAGGTTTAAATTAAAAGTACCTCAAGTAACGATCGGGGTAATATTTAACACAAAATAAGTATCTTAAAAGATCCTCTTGTTTATGTACTCCATCAAAATTGCAGACTGCAATAATCGACGTCCTCATTTTCCATCCCTATACAGGAACCCAATTTGAAGATGTTTGATGTCCATACATTTCTAGTATGCATGGAAGTTTGAAAGCACCTGGTATTCTTACTTCTCGAAGCAACAGTAGCACAATTATTCATCTAGTTGCAGTCGCATTATTTACTTCTAGAGTGCGCACAAGCAAACCCACACCATTTTAGCTTGATCTTGATCCTGCCTCCACCAAATTGTCAATAGTTGATTCCGTTCGTTTGTAGACTATTTTTTTCATCTCTTGGTAAGCCGAAACTTCGTAGAAATCATCATTCTTTTATTCTCATCCATCCTTAATTCTTGGCGATCTATTAACCTACCAACAGATTCAATTGGGTAATTCTGACTCCTTTATTCTTGTCTATCAAGCATGTGATACAATATATATATATATATATGATCATTCTGCATATGTACCTAATATATGCATTACTTAAATTAAAGATATAAATTGACATGTAAATCTCATTATTAAATTTCTATATATCAAACATGTAGAATCTTATACTAGATTTATTTATTTTTATTGTGGGTTATCGCTTGGTTTGATTTAAGAATTTCATGTAGGAGCATTGATTAAGATTGGCTTAAACATGTTAACGCCGTAGAGACACTTAATTTAATTCGTCATATTGTGTAGAAACATTATTGTTCGTGTTCTATTTTGATTATTTGTTTTCATATACTTTTTAAGTTCTTAACTCTAAATTCTTGTTTTGCATCATATCTTCAATAATGAAAGATCAATCAAGGCTATTAGTCTAACCGTGTCTCCTTTAGATGCATACGTGATAGTATGGGTCAGTCAATTCATATCTGTATGTCTGCATCAAGTGAGTATTGAAATGTGCTTCTTGATTTGAAAGCTTAAACGTATTATATCTGAAATGGAATAATAAAGACTAGATTATCCTTGACGAAAATAAGAGTTGCTTTTAATTTCGTACCATAGTCTTTCAAAGAAGTTATTTTTTGGTCAAAAGAAGCCTATCGACTTTGGTCTCTATAATTGGATCTGTGTTTCGATCTAAGCCAGGCGACGACTCTAAAGTTAAAAGATCACCCAACGCTGTAACTGCTCGTGGCCTGGTTGGATTTTGGTACAAAATATTTAAAATTTAAATTTATATTTGAATTTAATATGATCTTATCTAACGGTTTTAATTATTGTTCATATACATATATAAAATAAAAAATATATTTTATAATTAAATTTAAATAAAAATTATTTTTATTATTTAAATAATAATTCAAACTAAATATTCTCGAATTATAAATTATTCTACCCAAATTCAATTTAAATCGAATTAAATTTGTAAGATTGAACGGACTATCGTATTTTGAATAGATGTAGCTGCAATATGCCTATGATCACCTTAAGATATTCGCGTGATAGCATGGGACACACAATTCATATTTGCATGCGCATAAAATAAGTAATGAGG
Source organism: Adansonia madagascariensis (assembly GCA_038381835.1). Classification (NCBI taxonomy): domain Eukaryota; kingdom Viridiplantae; phylum Streptophyta; class Magnoliopsida; order Malvales; family Malvaceae; genus Adansonia; species Adansonia madagascariensis. The sequence continues at coordinate 16,622,599 of JBBYHL010000022.1, read as the reverse complement.
TTTGCCCTTTGATTTGAAGGCATGACAATGTTTGTATCTGAGGTGTGATATTAGACGTTGGGTTATCTTACATAGAATTAGAAGTTATTAAAGATATGAGTTCCGAACCGAGCTCGACTCAAAATATGATTTTTAAAATTTGATCAAATTTTATTTTTAAATTTTGATTTTAATTTAAAATAAAAATTAAATTATTTAAATTTTTTTTAATTAGATTTGTTTATTTAATAAAAATGAGTTTGATTTTTATATTTAACTTCAGCTCAATTATACATGTTCGAGTTTGAGTTTGAATTGAGTTTTTTCAATATTAATTAAAGATAAAAAATAATTAAACTTGCGAGCTACTCAAGTCAGATAAAGGATGCTATAATTTATCTCGCTTTGATAACTTGAGCTACTCAAACTTAAAGATTAATTCATAATAATCGAGTTAAATTTAATTTTTATGAGTCAATCCCCGGTAACATGAAGGCAAAAGTGTCTCATTTATACCTAAGGGCTATGGTTTCTAATTTCATATACTGACTTTTTTGTCTAAATTCTTCGATAAAAGCAAGACTAGTAATCATGGTGCCAATAATCGTTTCTTGAATTTTAACTTGAATACTCCGAATAAAATTAAAAGAACGCAATAAGAGCGAAACTCATCCCGATTACACATGTAAAAATGAATTTCTTTTTGGATTGAGGTTCCAAAAACTCAACCTTGTTAGTAAGTAAAATCTCGATTGTTGATAAATTAATAATTTTATCTTATTAATAAAATTTGATAACTTAATAATTATATCTTATTAATAAAATATCACAGTTTTTAACTCGACCCAGTGTAAAAGAATAGCCTCACTAAATGCATAATATTATAATTTTTAAGCCAAATAAATATATAAAAGGATTAATGCTATAATTAATCTTTTAACTTTATTAAATTTATCAATATAATATTTTATTTTTAAAATATCAATTTTGACATTTAAAATTTTAATCCATATATTATTTTAACACTTTGTTAAATATTTAGTGATTTGATATTTGTATTTTATAAAAATTTGATGACACGAAATAATATCATACGTATTAACAAAAGAAATAATTTTTAATTTAAAAATATATATTTTCCCATTTTCTCCCATTTTATCTTTCTTTTTTTGCCCCCCTCTTCCCTGCCCCTTCCCCTTCTCGGCAACAATTCAATCCCCAATATCACAACCCTCTTCCCCTTCTGAACAACAGTTCGATCCTCAACATCAAGCGCAGGATACATCGGCGACAAAGGAATTTCCTTGGCTCGGCCACGAATAACGGAAAGCAAGAGATATCGCCACAGCAGCAAAAACCGTTTTGTTCCATCGCCTGGCAATGACCTACTTCTCTACCTCTCCATCGTCTGTATCTCAATCTCCACCGTCACCACCACCAGAGTCCACCGCCACTTCGGTTTCCTCATCGGAGTCTTTAACAGCTAAGTCTTTGTAATTGGTTTTTGGCCCTAAAGTTGTTTCATTTTCTATCTTCAACCCCAAAAAGTTTGGAATTTTAGAGTGAAATATGGAAAGGGTGTGGCTTGAAAAGTTTAGTTTTTGCAATGCACACATCACATTCGGTACATTCTTTTCATACTGCAATAAATAGTTATTTAAAGTGATTATTGCTTGAAATATCTCTTTTAAAGAAAACAATTAGTAAAGCACATCTGTCATCTCGATCTTAATCATCATTAGTAGTCATATTCATGACCCCTTACTATCTTGATTTGTGACTTGTACGTGGTTTTGTCGCTGTATTTTGTGTTTTTATTTATAAGTCATTTATGTTCTTAATATAAAAAAAAATAATGATATACGTGCACAAGGATTGAAAATCAAATATTTTTATAAATTAATTTATTGATAAATAAATAATTTTCTTACTTATTGATAATTAAATAATTTTTAAAATAATATTTTTTAATGCTAAAAATATTATTTTACTGGGTTTTACTTTACTTATTTTCGGCAAACCTTTATTAGAAATAAACTATTTTTCAAAATTCGATAAAATGACAGAAAATGCCCAATCAGATTTCCATTTCACGTTAAATGGCTCATCATTCAGGCATTGCGGCCCAATATGTGGATCCTATTTACTGTGCTGACCTGGCAACATCATAGTGGGTTAACGTATTCACCGTGTAGGTCGTAACGGGCTACGAACTTTGAAATGATCCGGGATTACGGGAAGCGTGGTCTAACAAACACTTTCTAAATTCTTCTCACACATCAAAACGCGAATCTCAAGCGTCGTTTAAATTGAAATTCCACAAACTTCTTGCTCCCGATTCCCGCCCTTATATAAATCTCTCTGGTCCCCCGCTAATTCACTCACATTTCAAATAAAAAAACTCCCCCCCCCCTCTCTCTCGCGGAAGACAAACAGAAAATTTCAACTGCAACGAAGATGATCGCTACTCTAAAGTAAGTTAAATATTTCATTTACATATACTTGTTCTTCCTTTTTTTGTTCTCTTGTTTGAATCGTAGACGAGAATTTGCATGAAAATCAGAGCTGAAGAAGCGAGCCAGTTACAGCTGGTGGAGCGAGAAGATATCGACGACGAGGAGGATTTGTTTGAAGCCATCGACAAATGTAAAAGATTTTGATCCTTCAGATTCTCTCTTTATTTTCTGTTTAAGAATCGTGATTTTAAGTTTTTGCGCTATTCTTTTTTTTTTCGTTTGATTATGGTTATATTATTCGCATTGAATATGTTTTGAAGAATTTTGAATCATTTCTGCTATCTAAGATTTCTTCGTGTTTTCTCTATCAGTTTTTTCGCTTTCTTATTCATCATTGTTATTGTATGTTTGGGATTTTAATTTTTGCGTAGTTGTTCTTTTTGGAGATGTTTTAGTTGTCTCGATTTTAAGTGAATTAGCTTGATTTGCTAGAGTACTCTGAAAGTCTTATTTTCTTTCCTTTGAGGTTCAGATCCGCGTTCTGTTATTCTCTGTTTTTAACTCGGTTGTAATATATAAGCTTTCGTTTATGTAGCTTGCAAAATCGTTGTTGAAACTACATATGAAATATAGGAATTTTAACATTTCTCTTTTTTATGTCATAGATTTCATTATTCAACGAAGATCACTTAAATCTTTAGAAATTTTCTATGAGTTAACGAGATGAATTGAGTTTTTTTCAGCATATTGAATTTGAACTGAATTTTTCTTTTTGGTGCAGTGATATCTGCAGGAATCAATGCCGGAGACGTGAAGAAGCTTCAAGATGCAGGGATCTATACCTGTAACGGCTTGATGATGCACACTAAAAAGGTAAATTCGAATTTAAATTCAAAATAATTGCATATTTTAGTATTATGGGGGGAACTTTTTGAAAAAAAAAAATTATTATCATCTTCATTTATAATGCAGAACTTGACTGGAATCAAAGGTTTATCTGAAGCTAAGGTTGATAAGATCTGTGAAGCAGCTGAGAAGATAGTGGTTAGTTGAATTCACCTCATTGATTTAGTCCTTTTTATTTTATTTTATCAATTTTCTGTTTAATATTTTTTTTTCATGTTTTATTTCCTCAGAACTTTGGTTACATCACTGGAAGCGATGCTCTACTAAGAGTAAGTTTGAATTTCATGCTTTAGATTTTCTTTCCTCGCTTCATCTTTTAATTTCTTTTCATGGTAAAACTGAATTCGATTTGGGCATTCTTGATTTTTTGGCTTTTCTAGAGAAAATCAGTGATTCGCATTACCACTGGAAGCCAAGCCCTTGATGAGCTCTTAGGAGGTAAGCACTTTTGCTCTGTGACAGATGTTTCATTTCCGTTAATATATGGCGTACCTTGAAACGGAAATCAATTTTAATTATGCCCTATACTTTAAAAGGTGGCATAGAAACCTCAGCTATCACGGAAGCTTTTGGAGAATTTAGGTAACAATGGCGTATAGTCTTCCAGTTTCTTCTATGTGGATATTAAATACTACTATGATTTGCCTGTTGAAATCTTTGCTGCTGGTTCATGTCTAGTCTAGTACGCTAATGCATGATTAAATTGTCTGCTAATCTACAATATTTGTTGATTTAGGTCTGGCAAAACACAGCTGGCACATACTCTATGCGTTTCCACACAGGTTCCTTTCTCACCTTCGTGGTCCATGATTAATAGAAGATCTTTATTCATACTTAAAAATTGGGTTATATTACTCGGACTCAGGTATGATTGTCAGATACGGGTATGCATCTGATATGAGCATGCGCAAAAAAAAAAATGCACCGTGAAGGGTATTTGATTTAGTTCAAGTAACTGACCATATTTGCAATATACAAACTATGTTAGCTGGATTTATTCTTTTTTAATTTCATGTTCAACGCATTTATTTGATATATATTTGGATATGAGTATGGCTATGATTCTTCAAATATATGAAAAGATTTTTTTAAAATAAATTGAATATACCTGTGTTGAATACTTACCACGTTTGACATTCATCCTAAATCCGAGTAACATAGTGTAGTTATTGAACTTTCTTGATGGGTTTTTATATTGATTTGCAGCTTCCTACAAACATGCGAGGAGGGAATGGGAAAGTTGCTTACATTGATACCGAAGGAACTTTGTATCCTTTCTGATTTTGCTCCTAATTCTTTAAGTTAGGTATTCTAGTTTTTCTTGTTTGGCAAGCTAAGATAGGAGTATTATCTTCAAACGAACTAGAGTCAATTTTGTCTCCTTTAACTACATACACTTGCAGCCGGCCTGATCGAGTTATACCAATAGCAGAAAGATTTGGGATGGATCCAGGAGCCGTTCTTGACAATGTAAGCATCAGCATCCATATATCATCAATTGAATTTAGAATCAGATTTTAAATATATTTGTTATTTTCCTTGAATGTCAAAAGATTGTTTATGCTCGTGCGTACACATATGAGCATCAGTACAACCTGCTTCTGGGTTTGGCAGCAAAAATGTCTGAAGAACCATTCAGACTTCTGGTGAGTCTTTGTTGGTAGCATTGTTTTGTAATGCTGATATCATGCAAATCTGTCTGATGATGTTTGTTTATCCTCAAATATTTCAGATTGTGGATTCTGTCATTGCTCTATTTCGAGTAGATTTCACAGGAAGAGGGGAACTTGCAGAGCGCCAGGTTTGTCTTGAAAAGGGCATATTACTAAAGGTTAAAATGTAAAAACTTGCTTTTGAGTCGATTCTCATGTGTCATATGAAACTTTTGCCATTTGCAGCAAAAATTGGCTCAAATGCTTTCCCGATTGACAAAAATAGCTGAAGAATTCAACGTTGCAGTCTACATGACCAACCAAGGTTTTCAACTCCAACCAGTCTGGTTAACCTCTTTGAGTTTTTGATATTTTCCAGAGGCAAAACTTCAAGTCAAGAACAATTGGTATCTAATTTTACAAACTAGGTCCAAAATTGAGGTCCATCGCTATACGTATATTATTCAAGACTCGAGCGTGAGCATTAGATACAGATGTGTGTCCAACATGGGTGTTGTCAGCTCTTTCTAATTTTTTTTTTAAATGTATTAGAAGAGTCTTTGAAGGATTATATTTCTATACTCATATATTGATATTTGTTAGACACAGGCGTTGAAAATAATATTTTAAGGAAAAAAAAAAAGGAGTCAAAGTAACATGGACTAAACTAGTTTAATTGTTTGTTTGTTGCAGTTATTGCCGATCCTGGTGGTGGAGTGTTCATATCAGATCCAAAGAAACCAGCCGGGGGGCATGTGCTTGCCCATGCGGCCACAATAAGGTTGATGTTCAGGAAAGGCAAAGGTGAACAGCGCGTCTGCAAGGTGTTTGATGCCCCAAATCTGCCTGAAGCTGAAACAATATCCTTTACCTCACCGTTGTTACTATTTTTATTTTAGTGTAAAATTTTTCTGATTGCCCCAAATCACTTAGTCCCGTATCGTTTAATCATGATGACCATAGTCAGAATTACTCACCAGTTACCAGCGTGGTTCATCATGATCGGCGGCGTTGGTCCCTTTTTTTAAAACTATTAGTGACACTTTTGTCTGACACATATCTGGATACGGGTATGAGATATGACTCTTTAAGGACTCCGTAAATACATAAAAAAACTTTTAAAAAATTAAATATACCCTTATCGAACACGTGCTTATATTTGACACTCATTCGAATCCGAGTAAAATGGTCACTGACTACAATCCACAATTAAGAGTCCTGATGTAGCATGTTGCAAATCCATTTTTGGTACCCACGAGAGGTTGATATTAGGATTTGAATTTTAGAATTATTGGTTGTCGTTTTTTAAGAATAGCTATACAAATTAACTAGACTAAATCTCGGTTTTGACATGTAGCAACTCTTAGTACTACAACTTTGCTGTTTAGTTAGCCTTGACAGAAGCACATCTTTCAGATAACAGCAGGGGGCATTGCAGATGCAAAGGATTAACTCCAAGGTAAGAGACCAAGATTGGCAGCAAAACCGGTAGGCCAAAATAACATACCAATATTTTCAAGCTATCGAGTAACAGCCTTCTTTAATTGACTGGTTCTAGTCCACCCTCTTAGAACGTAAGTTGTAGGGAAACTATTTGCCTTCTCCTGTATATTTCGTACTTATATGCTACGTTCTTTTCAATTGGCAGACAAGATTTAATATCTAGCAACATTTTCTTTTTGCAAAAATGTACAAAAATTTGAGTAGCAGAAAAGCAGCTTGCTTAATATTCCATCACATTTAGCTTCCACATTGTTATTTACTTTCCATAAAACATCGGAGAAGAAAATTCCTTTTAGGTAGCGTTTTTGGTGGCATAAGTTTTGTAGCCGAGAGCTACGTTTCACAACTTTAATGTTGAATAGGCAAAAATTTTTAGTTTTTATAGTTAAAATTATGATTTAACAATTCAAATAAAAAGTTGCAAGGTAATATGATTTTATTATCTATATAATTATAAATTTTTTATTATTTTTACATATATCATTTGATATTTTAATTACTCACCAGCATTTTTTAACATTGATATCAAAACACTTAAAAATTTTTAAATTATATTTTTTCACCACATTTTTCTAAATATAATTTTTTAACCCAAATTTATTCAACAAAAATGCTGAACCAGTGTAAGCATTGTATTGCTGCAAAAGAGACCTAAGTTTCCAATAATAAGAAAGCAAGTCAAATTGATAAAAGTCAAACGTTTATGTCAAAACGCTAAACTGTCATTCAAATGCAAGATTTGAATGATAAACATAAAAAAAATCAAAACTGTTTCGTTGCAGGACTTTTGTGAACTCATCCTTGGTTAATGAAACAAAGAAATAAAATTAATAATCAGGTCTTCTCAAACTCGGTTGTATGCAACTGATTTGCTGAAGAGACGGCGGATATAGATAACTTGGACTACGCTAGCTAGAGTCAGCAGAATGTACTCTCCAGCAGTGTAACCTATAACTCGTTTTCTTGTGCTTTCATTTGCTGCACCCAAATAATATTCAAGTAACCATTAGAAAGTTCCCCCACTATGGTACACAATGTAACCAGACACTGTAACATGTTATCAGCTATGCTACCTAAGCTCGTAATTTTTCATAAAGTATTAGTGTTTGACATATTCGGATATAGATAAGAGATATGATCTTCCAAACATATGGAAAAACTTAGAAAATAATTGAGCATATACGTGTGGAATACATACTTGTATACGACAATCACCTTTGAGTTAGGATAAGTTATTTGAATCTTGCAAGTGTG
>JBBYHL010000022.1:16595661-16614749 GCA_038381835.1 Adansonia madagascariensis | reverse complement strand
GCAAGTGTGATATATATATAGATATATATATATATATATATATATATATATATATATATCAGTACATCAAATAGGAGAAAACCATCAATCACGCGGTAATCCAATTACACACTAGACAAGTCGACATTACTTAATACATTTCCTTTAAACATGTAGGCCAATTTACTTAAGCACTACGGTCTGTTCGAGCTTAGTCTTCCTCCAATAAATTAAGCTGCAACTCTGAAAAACATTAAGAAATAAGAAAAAAACTAAATAAAGAAAACATCATGATCGATTTCCTTTTAGCTCCACCATTTTGCACTACGTAAAAACTTTTGTTGTTCTAGTCTTCATAAGTTCGTTTCAACTTTCATAACTCAACTAAGCCCTAACCAGAAACTTGTTAAAAGTCTTCACAGGTTTCTACTAAAAGTTTAGATGTCGCAGTGAAAGTGAAATACTAATAATGTTATCAGAGCATACACAAAGAATGTGCATAACTATCATAGTCTCTATGAAGATCCAAAAGCATCATTACCAGTACGCTAGAAATAAATATAAATCATCTCTGTATTATATGTGTTTCAAAGTTGAGACTTCATTCACTGTTTCAAAACTAATAATCTCTGTATTATAGTTTATATGAACAATAAACATATAAAAAGAACAACTCTTAAATGCTGTGTTGTTAAGGCGTTTACTTAGAAGTGCCTTAGGACTAGACAACAAAGCTGCTTCAGATCCTTTCAAATGAGATGCTTTTGATCAGGCATACGTCTACTGCAACTAGACACTTTTTTGTAAGGTGGTAGGCGCAAAAAAAGCCCACTTTTAAGTTTTCTTTAATTTCTCTAATTTTTAAGTTTTTTCATTAACGGTACCTTTACTAATAAAAAATGGATAATATCAAACTCTCTACTTCTCAATGTTTGAGTATTCAACAAGAGACATGAGAACATAAAAAATCATTAATATTGATTGATGAAAGAAAAAGAAAAAAATTACTTGTTTTATGAAATAAACTGCACCATTTTAAAGAGTTTATTATTATAATAATTACATATCTTAATTTTAGCTTATATGTACACAGACAACAAGGGTAGTTAGATAACATTTAGCAGGCAAACTAAAATCAGTAAAACAATAATCGTTAATTATCAACTCAATGCAAAAGCAGGAAATGGAAGCAACTTACTATGACGACGCCGAGCATCACGCGCTTTCAAGTACTTTTGTTCTGCTGTAACAGATTCCAAAGCCTCTCTCAGCTCAGCAATTTTAACATTAATGGGGTCCAAATGTTCTGTAACAAAAAAAAGTCAAAGAAAAATTATCAAATATTAATGAAAATAATAATCAATAATAACAACAATATGTGATGTACACTTACAAACAGGATAGAAAAAGCAACTTAAATGCTAGAGTTAAAGTTGAATGCCAACAATAACAGCAACTATGTTACTCGATCTCAAGTGTGAGTATCAGATATGAGTATATGTCTAATACAGGTATATTCAATTTTTTAAAGTTTTCCATGCATTAGGACGGTCCTTCGAGGTCATATCCCCGTACTCATGTCTGAAAATATGTCAAACAAGAATGTCGGAGACGGGTACTTCGAGAAAAAAGGAGTCAAAGCCACATAGAACACCAATTTACAGTTTGCCCTACAATGAAATTGGATATAGACATCAAAATGCACCGAGGCAAATATAACAAACCATCTTTGGCAAGATCATGCTCAGTGGGAATATGGCCGATGTGAATATAGAAAGAAACAGTCTCGGGTGTCGAGTAGGGATTGTGAAAACAAAATTTGTACATTCCACTTCGTGGGGCCTTGAATTCAAACTTGTCCCCAGATGTCCCCTTCAAATTGTGAACTGTATTACCCCCGGGAGAAGTCACCTGCATTAAGCAAGAGATTTAGACAGATCATAATCAGTTGTTCTTCAGGGAAAATTAAACCAATTATTCCGAAAGACTCCCTGAAATTATATTATAAATAGACTTGGGCAATCTATGTAATTCATGTTGAGCTCTTGTTATTTTTTCTACCGTAATCATGTTTAAGACGTAACATATTTTACATAAATTTTGACAAGGTAATAATTTATCTTATATAGATTTTTATATTTTTGTATATTTGTCTTGTTTTATTTTTATTTTTTTATGTTTTAATTATTTTTCTCAAATTATGTTCAAAATTGTGAGGTCTAACTATCAATATAAACCTAAAATTCAACAAAACTAAATATCCCACGGATCAAATCAATTCAATTCAACTGCAAGAACCTAACGATAAATCCCCTTTTCACCACTAAAACCAAGAACACCCATAGGCCATAGATCAAAATTTTCCCAATTTCAAAACCACGCAAAAACATTCAAGAAGAAAATCCTCAAGAATCCACCAAAAGCAAGATATCAAAATATCTCAAAGTATCAAAAAAAGAAAAATCTTTACTCAATTGAATTAAATATGAAAAATTTGAAAATATCATTAAAAAACCAGCCTCCAGTGAATGGAAGTCAACACCCAGACATGAAACAATTGAAACATAGCCGTTATCGAAAGATATTCAATACCCAGATATAAAATTAACTTACAGTGAAATCAATGCCGGGGTGGTCGGAGCCCCAGAAAATATCGCGGTCGACGACGATAAAGTTGCCCGAAACCGAGTCTCCTTCGTAAAGCACGTATTCGTACACGCATTCGACGTCGTTTACGGTCACCGAAAGGGAGGAAACATTACACGCCCAATTCAAAAGAAGCAAACCAATCAAAGCCCACATCTTTCCCCATCTCTTCTCCATCTTTTTGGATTCAGATTTGAGTGTTTTTTTTTCCCTTATTTCTAACAGTTCCTCGAAGAAGTCAAAACTCTGTACTTTGCTTAAACTTCCACGACTGCCTCATTCAATTGCTTGCATTCATAACGTAAACGACGGCGTTTGCTGTATAGGAGGCTGGTTCAGATATATTTTTGTAGGTTCGATTAAATTACAATCTTGTGTATTTAAGCTTTAGATTATTTAGATTATATTTATTTCTTATCATTTTACAAACGAGGGCTTTAGGTTTATAATCGATACTTTAGGTTTTATTATGGTTTATGTTTAGTTACAAATATCTTTTATGTTGTAATAGTTTTAGGAGACTGTGATTATTGAATTACGGAGTTTTCTGGATATTTCAATTCTGGGATACTTGTCCTACATCATACAGTAAAAAGATTGTTATATAAATATCCAGTACGTTGATCAGCACTCATCTTCATCAACATATATCATCCAGCTTGTGTATGGATTTGGACCTTTGCTGTCAGCTGATTTATTCTAGGTTGAATTTTAAGTGATGCAATTTTCAATTTCCATAATTTCTAAATTGCATCATATGTCGTTTACATATTTTTGGATTGGTAACTTTAGGGTTTTGTTTATATATATTTACTTAATTATGAGGCTGATTTTAGTTAACTTGATTTTAATAAGAGTGAGCGATCAATCAATTCTATTTCAAAATATTAAAAATTGAATTAATGAAATTATTTAACTAATTAACTAAATCGATCGATCAATATCTTAAAAACTGAAATAATCAAATTGACATCGATCTGTTAGATTTGGTTGGTTTAATTTTGCCCATTTTGAATCCAAGCACCACATTCACACTAACCACAAGAATTCATAGCAGCAAATTATCTTACTTAAAAGCTTAAATTAACAAAGCAACAACAACAAACTTCAATAAAAAAATCCCAAAAAAAAAAGAATAATAAATATCCTCAAAAATAACCAAAAAGAAAAGCTTACAACAAGTAAAATCTTAATCCAGTTTCTGTTAGAGGACGAACGTGGAGAATCAAAGAAAGGAGATCCAGTAGGTTTGGAATGGCCGGTTGGGAGCTTAGGAGCTTACAATGAGATAAGAGTGGGTTAGGGTTGGTCGATTGAGAGAGTGGGAGTCGAGGTCTCGAGGAGAATTCAGATTTGTTGATTTGGGAATTGGGATTAATCGATTTGGTTTAGGCTATTTGGGTTTTGGGTAATTAGATTTGTGCTTTGATTGGATTATTGGTTTAGGTTAGCTGGGTTATTGGGTTTAGTTGGATCAGCTAATGTATATGGGTTATGGGTCATTTGTTTATGGATTTGGGTTAAATATTTTTAATAATAAAATTTTTTATTTGATATCAGTTCGATTTAAAAAATTAAAATCGTAAATTGATGGATTAAATCTACTTATACTAAATATTTATAAATCTGATAATTAAAAATTGATCAAACTGACTCGAACGAACTGAATCGGATTGATTTTGGTACGGTAAATTAGCTACCTACATGTTTGCTCGGTATTAGAATTTAGTACCTAAATTGATTCGATTTTCTAAATCTTCTCTAGCTATATATATATATATATATTTACTGCACTACTTGAGTGCATATACAAAAGAACCTTTTTTTCTTCTCCTCTTTTACATGGTATCAAAGTCCCTAATATCATGTGAGATTTTGACCACTCCTTGTGACATTGTCAACCCTGGTTAAGCTATTGAGCTACACGTGAAGTTGTTATCTCGGATCTATTATATCTTGATTTTCTATGATTGATCTTATATCCAAATTGATTTTTTTTTCCACTTCTTACAACTGATTTTAGGCTTGATACTCAACAAAGAGAAATGTCTAGTAAGTGATTCTAGCTTGACAATCTCCCTTTCGATTGAATTGCTTAGCTGCTTGATGATAATTGTGTTGAATTTTGTTGCTTTTGGGTACTCTCTCCCAATCATTCGGTAACATGCTCATTCAACAACTACTAAGGAAGGTGAAATAAAATTTCAAGCCATTATGTCTTGAAAAATAAGATTCAATTTTGGACAATTAGAAGTATCCATGAACTATGTTGGGTTGCAACTTGAAAGTTTTTTATTTCTTAATTCATGCCGGTTTGATGACTTGTTTCATTATTTAAAAAATTTTAAAATATTAAAATTTTTTATATTATTGTTTATATATTTTTATAATTAAACTTAAATAAAATTTTTTATTATTATATAATAATTTGATTTGATCAAATTCATAAAACTTCTGTTTAAAGCGAGCAGGTATATATATATATATATATATATATGTCACATTTTGCTCTCGCTCTATGAGAAAAGTAAAAAAAAAACAATGTTTTCACAAGCGCCATTGCTATGTAATATGAAATTAGGAATAGCATTAAGCACAAGAAATGAAGTATGGCAATTAATTGGCACACAATTATCCCTCGCATTCATGAAGTGCATAAAAGGCAGCTTTCTATGTCTCAGATTGAACACCATTCTTAAATAGCTGTAGAACCATGATATTTGTTTGCCTTTCTTGGATTGAGATTCGTCGTTGAATGAGGATTTTCATTGGGATTTTCTAGCCAAAAAGAAAAGGATTTTCATGGGGAGTCAACATTCACCAGCTCATCAGTTGATGATGCATCCTTTTCAACGCATACCAACGTCTAAAGTGGTCCTACAATTATTGGTGGTGGCATAAATTAAAATTATCTTTGTCGACGAAAGTTAAAGGTATAAAAGGTTGGTCAGGTGAAGACATTAATATTATATATATATATATATATATGGTATTTAATTTCTAAACTAGCTAGGATTTTGAAACTTTCACAATTTTCCTTCAGCTAGTATCTTCAACCAAGATCAGGTTCAGTTGAAAATGGAGAAGGAACGCCAAGTTCAGATTCCAAGGGTGAAGCTAGGAACCCAAGGATTGGAGGTAAGCAATGATCATTATACAATATGATATTCGTATTTGATTCTTTATATATATATATATATATATATTTATGTATGTATGGAATTCTTGTAGAAACAAATATTCAATTTAAACCATCAACAATCTTAGACCTTTAAGCCACTATGGCTTGAATCAAATCTTTCTTACGTGTTTCTATCCACATACGTGATAAAAATCGGAGAACCCTTTTCTTGTAATATATGAAATGAGCCAAAATTGTTGTTAAAGAATCACCGGATACCTGTCCAGCAGCAATTTTTGTCAACCCAGATTGTTTGAATTTCAATTAATCCTTGCAATTATTTGATTGAAAATACTACCAGTAATCAATATGTCTTTGAATTTGATTAGTTAATTTTAAAAATAGTTAGTTCAAGGACTGACAAATTGAGGTCCCATGGAGGAGATACCTCTGTCAAATGACTACTGCAACTCTTGAGTTCTCCTTGGCCTCTTTGGATGCCTTTCAGAATCATGATTTTGTTGCTAATATTTCTCAGTAAGTACATTGAAAATTCCTCAAGGAGCTATGGCTTTACTTATTTGGTTATCTGCACATGTACTCTTTTTTCAGATAATTAAAATTATTGGTATATATCCACCTCTATATGTTACCCAAACTCAACTGAATATCGAATATGAATGTGTCTGACATTAATACACTTAAAATTTACTTAATTTTTTTTATAAATTTAGAGGATCATAACTTCGTATTATATCCGATATATATCAAATACAAGTATTAAATATGAATGTTTTAGAGAAAATTAGGAGTCTCAGTGACTTAGATCCACCTCCAAAGAAAATGAATTAGGAAAAAAAAAAATAATTCTTCCTAATAGTATCTATATTCAGGTCTCTAAATTGGGCTTTGGCTGTGGAGGACTCTCTGGGATGTACAACGCTCCACTGTCCCATGAAGAAGGGTGTTCTGTTATAAAGGAGGCTATTTCTAAGGGCATCACATTCTTTGACACATCTGATCTTTATGGTGATGATTACGATAATGAGATCTTGGTTGGGAAGGTATGCTTCTTACTTCAATTACCACCATAAAACATGAATTTTATAGTTGTTACGTTGCTGTTTTCGTCCTCTCATTATTGATATTTATCATAATTGGTCTATTTAGTTATCATTAAAAGGTGTCATCCAATAAATTCATAGTTCAATTCTCTACATCTACAACTTTTTCCTATCTTTAGACTATGAATTCTTTTGTACCAAAAAAAGGGAAGAGGGCCGGAATACCCAAAATGCAACTTGTATTGATTCATGGACACATTTTGATACATTTCCCCCCGTTTCTCAGGCACTGAAGCAGCTTCCACGGGATAAAGTGCAATTAGCAACAAAGTTTGGAATTTATAGGTTAGAGAGATTTAATTTTGGCATTGAGGGGACCCCTGAATATGTGCGAAAATGCTGTGAAGCCAGCCTTAAGCGACTTGGTGTGGACTATATTGATCTCTATTACCAGCATCGTGTAGATACTTCAATCCCAATAGAGGATACTGTAAGCAAATATCATGTCACAAACACTTTCATTTTACAATAGATTATAGTTGATGACTTTGTTAATGCATCAAACATTTGAAATGGGGCCTTGGCAACACAGATGGGGGAGCTCAAGAAGCTGGTAGAGGAGGGAAAGATCAAATATATTGGTCTATCTGAACCAAGTGTTGACACCGTAAGGAGAGCTCATGCTGTTCATCCTATCACAGCCTTGGAAATGGAGTATTCCCTTTGGACTCGTGATATTGAAGAGGATATAATTCCACTCTGCAGGTTTGTTAGTATTTAGTTATGATGTTACCTGACTCTTATTTTTTTCAAGTACTCATATATGATACATAATCTGATATGAATACAAGGGTATGTTCTTCCAAATGTATATAGAAAAGCTTACAAAAATTGATTATACCCGTATTAGATATATATACTCATATCTCACTTCCGAGTTAGGGTAACATAGCTCTAACTTCGGTTGTTCGGTTCATATACAGTTTTTCTAACTGTTTTTGATCTTCAACTGCCCTACTTCCTCAGAGAGCTAGGTATTGGGATAGTGGCATATAGTCCTCTTGGTCGAGGTTTCTTTGGTGGGAAAGCAACTGTGGAGAGCTTGCCTATTGAAAGTATTTTGGTATCATCAAATTCATGACTTAATGATTTCAAATTTCAGCTTTTGATCTCTGATTTTTTTTTTTTTTTGGTTAAATAAAAAACTATGCTACTCATATTGATGTTGTTGCGACAGAAAATGCATCCAAGATTCACAGGGGATAACTTAGGGAAGAACAAACTTTTATATGCCCGTTTCGAAAACTTGGCAAAAAAGCATGGATGCAGCCCTCCTCAGTTAGCTCTGGCATGGCTTCTTCATCAAGGCGAAGACATTGTTCCAATCCCTGGTTTGTCATCACTTTTTTTTTTCTTTTTTTCTTTTCGGAGTAGTTATTAAACGATGAAATTACTCCTACAACTATGACAAAAATGTTGCCACATTCCATTTTCCTGTGTTAACTTGAAGTCGGGTTTCACAATGAGATATAGATATGTGTCCGATGTAGATATTTTTAATTTTTTTAGTCTTTTTTAATGTATTTGTAAGGTCCTTGAAAAGTAATATCCTCGTATTAATATAGGAATATGTGTTGAATATGGTATCTAAAAAAATAAATAAAAGGTCAGAATAACGTAGTCATTTTCTGCTGCCATGCCTAAATTTATACACAATATTTGCAATGGGATTTTTAGTAAAGGTGTTAATGAAATAAGCTTGGCTATAGATCGAAATTTTTTTTTTTTTTTATTTTCATGTATAGGCCTAAGGTTAGTCCAAAAAATCATCTCACTATTTAAAATAATATTAAAAAATTAAAAGTATTTTTACAATAATATTTATAATTGAATTTAAATAAAAAATTATTTTTTATTATTTAAATAATAATTCAAATAAGATCAAATCGGCCTAAATTACTGTCACTCATATGAGACAGGTTGTCAAGCTCGGTCACTCAACTATAAACAGGTCTAATCTTCAATCGTAGATGCTTCTTATTTATTATTATTGGACTTGTAATTTGCAGGGACAACAAAGATTAAAAACCTTGAAAACAACATTGGATCGTTGGGGTTGAAGCTCACACAAGATGATTTGAAAGAAATCTCTGATACAGTGCCAACTGAAGAAGTGAGTGGCAAGAGAGAATTTGGTGCTTTCAGTGCTTATTGTTATAAGCTTGCAAATACCCCCAAAAAGTGACTGCAAATGTAAGAAAATTGGCAAAAATGTAAGAAAACTGAAACTCTCATCGCTTTTTGTTCTATGCTGGGTGTTAATAACCTAGTAAGCTGTGAAGTACCATCAATGCAGCACCTTAATTTGAATTATTTTGTAGTCAGAACCATTAATTTTTATTTTATCGTATATTTTATTAAATTATAATCATATTTGAGATACTTCATATTTATATAAATTTTATTAAATTAATAATTTATATTATTGATATTTTGAGATATTTATATATTTTTATTATATTTATATATTTTTATTGTATTATAATCATTTTGTGTCGTGTGGATGTCAATTCTAATATCGGCATGTCAACGCTGCATATGGGATTCTTCAAACCTATGTTTGGCCACGAGGAAAAGTTTGTATACTTTTACCAGGAAAAATCACAGGAAATGTTTACCCTTAAGAAAATTCCTAAAAAGCAAGGGAAGAACATTAAATAGATCGTTTTTGTTTTTTTAAAGTATAAACTTACAATAGCAAGAGATTGAGCTAAGGCAAAATGTAGTTTATTTATATCTTTATCCAACTAGAATTACTTCATGCTAATTGAAAAAGAAAGACTTATTGTTGATTCAAGCATTAGCATCCATCCACAACAGCTTAAATGTTCCTATTTTTTGCCATCAGTTTTACTTCACAGCATCATGGGAAGATGGAACATTTTTTTACCCAAATGATGCAAATGAGATACATATATTCGTAAATTATTTAAGGTTTCAATTTAATAAAAATTTAAATTTAATTCGATCATTATCGAGTCATACTCAAACAACTCAAGTTATGCCCAATTTCAGTAGTTCTGAGTCCAATAAGACTTTTTTTTAAATTTTTTATTATCATTAAAAAAAATCTTTATTTGAATTTCAACTTAAATTCGAACACAAATAATCATATTTAAAATTAAAAATAAAAATTAAACTTATTTATATTTAATAAAGCAAGCTCAAATACTTTAATTTTTATTTTAAATTAATTTTAAATTTTAAAAATAAAATTTATTTAAATTTAAATCAAATTCTGAATATTAAATATTAAATCAAACTCAAATTCCTTAAACTGTTATCGACTCAAAGTTTTAGTTTACCAACAAATTTATTCTATTTTCATTTTGAGAAATTCCTTCCAAATAGGCCAAGCCCATTTCAAAGAAGCTAGCAATCAGCATATCCAATAGCCAGACCTGTCAATAGAGCAGAGCTATCATTTGGTTGATCAAATTAATTTTAAATTGAATCAATTTAAGTTGATTTATTTAAGATTTTTAAATTTTTTTCTCACATTTGAATTCAAATTATTTTAATCTTAAATTAATTAAATTTAACATTTAAATTAATTAAATTCAATTCATTTTGAGTTTGAATTATATAAATTTAAGTTAATTAAATTTAACATTTTAAATAATTAAATTTAGTTAACTTAATTTTAATATTTTAATTTAACAAATTTGATCATTTTGAATTCGAATAATTTTAAATTCAGATTTAATAATTTTAAATTGTTAATTTTATTATTAAAATCTGATTAAATTAAAATTAAATCTAAATTAATTAATTAAATATTTTAAATTTCGATCAGAATTCACATGTCCACAGTAGCCTACGATAGCTAATAGGCTCATCTGCTGGTCCCTGATTCCGGCGAAAGCAAAGCCGGTTTCCTCCTTCACGTGGAGACAACCACGTGACTCCATCAGAATTGAAAATTAGATTTGAAAATGACGTGGACCCAAAATTTACCACCCACTTCTTTCACTTCCCTACTTTTGATACATTAAATTGCATGCCTGACTTTACAGTTAAACATTGAATCGCTTAAGCTTGATATCAGTGGCAAGTTCTTGGCTTTTAATGCCCTGTTCCTGATCGGACAATTTCTATCATTTCAGAAAATTGTCAACGTTCAAATTAAGGAAAAATGGCTGGCACTCGTTGCCAATCAATAGCTTCTGATAAGTCCTTTGACTACCAGCCTCACTTTCTTTTCCCCCTGTAAAATATGTTGGCCTGGTTTGCGAAACGAAGCCAAAGTTTGCAGCCGCAGCCGCTTGGCAGAGGTAAGTTTAAGATTTGCTTGTTCCCTGGTTTTAAAGCTGAGTATTATTTTGAGATTTAAGCTTGAGATTATTATTATTATTTTGCACTTTGCACTTTACAACTGATCATCCTATCTACCTCATTGAAACATTTGACGTGAGGTATGTGAAATTAATGTATCCGACTTTTTTTTAAGTATTTGAAGTGAGATAATCAATAACGTATCAATAGGTATATTATTTTTATTTTGATATAAATGTATATTAGTATTGATATATTTTGATATACTTTAATATATCATTTTAAATTTATTCGAGTTTAAATATTTTTAATTTATATATATAAAATATTTTTAAATATAAAAAATAAAATTAAATAAATTTTATATATTAAATATTTATTAATTATATATAACTTTTTTAAAAAAATTTCATCAAATATAAAAAAATTAATATCAATTAAATAGTAAAACTGAAATTTTTAATAATCGTTAAATTTATGAATAATTATTTTAATATTCATCAAATTTATGAGTAATTATATATAATATTCATCAAATTTAATATTAATATTAGTTTAACTTTTTTATAAATTTATATTATGTATCAATCGCTACAACTATTTTTAACCGATACTATCAAAACAGATCGATAGATACTCATACGATCGATATAAATTAAAATTAAAATCAAAATAATATCAATTATAATTAATATCATTATATATTAAAATTAATATATATTAATATACTTATACAATATCAATAACACTGACTTAGGCGACATAAAGTTCTGATCTCTTTAGTCATAGAATATCCGACGCTGGGATTTCAATGAATGATTATAACATCAAAAATTATAAACAAATACATTATACGGAATAAGGGTCCGGAATCTTCTATGAGAATCCAGAAGAGGCCACGCCATGTCCCATGCTAAAAGACGAGCATGTCCTTAGCTATCTACCAAAACCAACAACCCAGAACGCTTAAGACCTCAGGATTGAGTGGTCTCACTTTCTGGTAAAGAATAGTCCACGTCACCAAACTCACCATGTGTGGACAAACAATCCCACGGGACTCGCTCACTTTCAAGAATTAGATACAAAAAATGACGTGGAACCAAAAATACCCACTACCCCCAATTTTCCCTTGCCAACGCTATTTAAGTTAATGCCGCTACCAACCATCATTCAGTACCTGCGTTGTCTTGGTCAAGTCTTCAATTGATAGTTTCTAACTCTAGGACTCTTGCATTGTTTCCTCGTCAGAAATTGTATAATTTCAAGAAAATGGCCGCATCAAGTGCCATGCAATCCCTCTTTCTGGCAAGTCCTGTGAATGGCCTTGCTAATAGGCGAAAGGTGATTCAATTTTATCCAGTAAAATCTTTGCCTCGTACGCCGAGGAATGCCAATCTTCAGGTTCGGTGCTTGGCTGAGGTAAGTTTCAGAAGTCCCTGCTTTCTTACGTCCTAGTTTTTCTGAGATTTGAGATCATGGGATTAAAACATGTTTAAATGATTCGTCTTTTGCACTTGCAGGATGACCAGAAAGAGCAGTTACCAGCAACGCCAGAAACAAGATCAACCGCAGAACCTAAGCCCAGCCCTCGTCAAGCTACACAGAAAGTGAGCACGAAATTCTCCGATGTGTTCGCTTTCAGTGGGCCTGCACCGGAGAGGATCAACGGTAGGTTGGCGATGGTTGGCTTCGTTGCAGCGCTAGCAATGGAGCTGTCTAAGGGTGAAGATGTGTTTACCCAAATATCAGACGGTGGGATCCCGTTGTTCCTTGGAACCAGCATCGTGCTTTCACTGGCATCACTGATCCCATTATTTAGAGGTGTGACGGTGGAGTCCAGGTCTGGAGGGTTCATGAGCTCAGATGCTGAGCTGTGGAATGGAAGATTCGCCATGCTGGGACTTGTTGCTTTGGCGTTCACTGAATATGTCAAGGGCGGAACCCTCGTGTAGCTCCGTTTAGTTTTCACTCTTGGGTTGAATACTAGTAATCCCACTATGGGTGAGAAATTTGTCAGCTAAGTCATGTAATTTACCAAAATGGAAACTAATGAAGTTTTCATACTATTAAAAATCGTGTATTTCATGGATCGGAAAGATTAACGAGGTGAACTAGACCGAATTAGAATTATTCAGAGGCTGAGTTAAGCTACAATCTGATAACTTATTAAAATTTCTTTTCCATGTTCAGATAGGACATAACCAACTTGAAAACCCTTATTATATTATAAAAATATACTAACATTAATATTTATTTTTTTATTATTAAATAATAAATTGAATTCAATCATCTTGAATTCATAAAATTATCCACAAAATGATCCGAATTCCGACTTACACTATTTCAACTTTTTAATTTAAATCAACAAATTTAAAATTTAAATTACACCAGTATATATTTTCAAATTAAACCTACCTCGAAATATATATATATATATATATATAAGAAAAAAAAGACCTCTAGTGGAACCATTGAATTTTACCACATTGACAATTTCCTTTCCAAGTAAAGCTCGGAAATTTTCCCGGCCTGTGAACCTCAGCATGAAGACTAGAATAAAGAGGAAAAGGAGCACGATTTTTTTTTTTTTTTTCAAGCCTGAAACTATATAATAGAAAAGGGAAAGGAATCAGCAATCCTCTCTTTATTTCATACAAGGATTCTAAGAATTTTTATCTACCTCGAAAAGGCCTCTACAGTGTTTTAAACATATAAACAGAAAAAGAATGAGAAGAATACATTTTCTGCTATTTTTTTTTTTAATCTTTTTATGTGTATTTACATATACACCACATACCGCACACGCATAGCACAAGCGCATGGTATAAAATGCCTTTTCACGGACCAAGCTCAGCTCTGTGTTCGTTCAACTCCCCATTTTGATTCGTATTCGATTCTTCATAATCAATTGGTTTCTGCGGAATGGTTAATTAAAAAAATTTAAGGAGTCAGAAATCATATCGAGCTCATTTGCAAAAGGTTCGAATAACAATAACATGTAATTTGATCAAAATTTACTACATAGTATACATTTCTGATCAAGGCGATAAGCAAAGCAAAAATCAAGTATGATGTAGTACAAAACCAGTAAAGTAGAATGAAAGGTTTAAGAGAGTTTAATACAATTTGAAACAATTATATAAAGGTAACTCTACGACATAAACACATGTTAGCTTATGAAACTTAAAGCGATTTTTGTACTTACATTGCCATGCAGATCAACGGGGAACAGATTTATAGAACTTGCATTAAAACTGAATCCACTGAAAGAAAATGGGGCCGAGGATCAAGTAGAGATCAGTGACAAACCATATGTATGACAAAACCATACACTTAAAACATTTTCAAAAGTGAAAGTAATATAGGGTCAGTTCGAAAATACAAATTATTAAACCTAGCAATGCCAAAAAATTCGGACAGCAGATTTTTCGCCCTCCATGTTTCTCGTTATACTTCTGTTAAGGTTCAGAATATTACCAGCGGGATAGGACGAGCTGCCAGACATATGGAATAAAGAACTCTTCCGGATGACTCTCTTGTTCATATGAGAAGTGTAACTGAGTGAACATCTGTTAATATCGAAAAAAAAAAAAGTTCTAGATTAGATGATGAAAATTGCAAAAGGGGAAAAGACAGGGAACACCAAGTGTCACTATTGAAGAAACAAAATGCATTGAAATGGATGCAGCCGTACTTGATAACAAAATGACTTAGGGTGGATGTGAGTGCGAATGTACAGAACTTTGCATTTCCAAAATCAAGCAATATATTTACTATTATTTATTTCTACCTTCATCCCTTCACCTCGCCAAGATCGACAATTATTAATTATGAACAGGAGAACTTTTTCTACAGACCATTCACCATCCATTCTTTGGGCATCCATACGACTGTTGAAAAAATCTAATACCTACAAAAGCCAAAGAGCATCAATACAATCAAAAAGCATGAAAAAAAAAATTAGGAAATCTTGGTATTGAAAACAACCGTCCGAACTGTTTCTCTGACAAGAACCAAGAAATGGAACGTAAATAATGAGTTTCATCACATAAACTTGTAAAGCATACATTATAAATATTTTCAAGCAGCTCAGTAAAGCGCGGATGGTTCTTGAATGGCTGAAAGACTTCCTGCCTGTGCATAATGGCATAGACAACCTGCCCAAATGCATAAAACACTAAATTACTGATCCACCTTCGTTAGGTATTGCTGGATCGGAATGTAAACAAGATTATCCCATAGAGGTTTAATAAAAGATATACCTCAGGATTCCGTGGCAGTGCATAAGTCAAAATTGCATTTAATATTTCAAGGACGATTCTCAAGAAGTCGGTATAAATTTGCAATTCGGCCGACTGCAACGAAGGAAATAGATATTATTTCAGGATAACCAGATAACATAAATTTTTTACAAAGTGCTACGTCACATTCCAAAACCAGGACAGCTACCGTATCTTCCACAAGGCAGTCCCCTGTTGAGATGGCTTTGGTTTGCAGTTTATCATCTCTTAGCTCTACCAATTTGTTGTACCTAAACTCCAAAAAACATTTACAATAACAGTAAGAAAAACAGTACCAACATAACAAAATATGTAAGGATCACCAAAGGATCACTGAAAAATCAATATAACATTATGGTCAAGAAAAAAGTGGTTTAAACATAGATGACTTACTTGCGAGAAAGCATATAGAAAAGGCTGACAAGTCTCTGGGATGCATATGCACTCAAACGATGGACATGAGGTGCCATATTTGCCAAAGTTGCTAGACAAGTAGTATGAAGATAGACATCCTGTTCATTCGTTAAAAAAACAGTGCATCAACTCCCAAAAAACACATGATTAGCAGATGCAGAACCCATCCAATCAAAAATTACTGTCCTAAAGCTGAAAACTAACATATCCATTCAACAATATTTGCTGATCCTACTTCAGTAAACATTACATAATCAGTTAAGAATCTAAGACATTCTGAGCCATACCCGCAACTTAGACAAGTTATACTGTACAGTCCTTATCAAAATTATGACCATCAGGGAACCAAGAGATGTCTGATGAAGGAGGTGCTCTTTATACCAAGGAACACCAGGCAGTATCTGTCCATGTGCATGAAACATCAAGACAATATTCATTCATCAAAATCAAATGTTGGAAAAAAAATGAAATGCTTACCATCTTGTGGATGCTAGCATTGAATGAAGAATCTTGACTAAGTATGAGGAGTATAATCAGCAACATGTATATTTGATTCGATGTTCTCCTCGAAGCACTGTATAATGTTTCCAAGATGGGCATCAACTGTTGATTTTTCATTTGACAAACACAAATTAAAACCATATGCCACACATCATTTAATTAGTAAACACAACATACTGAAGAATTACAAGGAGCAATTAAACTCAAAAGAATAGACAAGATCAGGAAGAATCTTATGCAATGTCTTGACGTGAATGCTTGATACAAATTAGAAACGCTCAAGCTCCTTTCTTCCTTAGTTTTTTTGGTGAGGGGTTTGGGGTAGGGGGAGTCCAAGAAAACTTTTAAATATATCAACCAGACGCCAGCCACAATTCATATATTGCTGCAAACAGATTGAAAAGTAGTTTTGCAAAAAGAATTGCTCACGGTTATATATGAAATGCAGATAATGAAAGCTGAAGCTTCTTACCAATGTATCCAAGTCAGTTCGCACTAGTACATACTCCAAAAAGTCACAGTTTCCTTGCAACAATGAGTAAAGTAAAAGGACAGCAGACTCATCAGCCAAGCACCTGCAGATGTGAACCATTACGAAATACTATACAAGAAAGAGAGAGAAGCACTGAAAGATAGAATTTTGATTCCAAATATAGCAACAAGTGGGAAAGAATTTGTGTCAACTAAAGCTCACAGCTGTGGAGATGGCATGATGAACCATACAATAAAAATCAACACTTAAGTCAAATTTTCTTTACAAAATAATTTTAAACAGACATCAATTAAGAAAGAAAAGAAAAAGAAACGAGTGAAAGAAAGTCAACAACCATTAGCAAAGAATAGAACCCATTTTAGGCAAATTGTTAGCAAAAACTAACAGGGAAAATGAATCAATCACACAAACCTATTGCCAAAGTTTCCCACTATGAATAACAAAGGAAAAAGACAAAAGAAAGCCTTAATAATCTCATAAAGGTAATTTTATTCATTCACATTTTGATATTAGAATAGAAAGATGCTTACATGCCGAGGGTATCAAATAGGGATGCAAAAGGTAATCTCACAACTGGCCCATTTTGTGCATTCCCCTCAACATCAGCACGATCAACTGCAAGCAGAGTGCTTATACATTCATCAATACCGTCTAACATGCCCTCATAATGACATGCATGATAAAAAAAATACATATAAAATGCTACTAGACTAAAAAGAAAATTTCAAGATATCTCACATTCAATGTCCCTTGCATTTTCTAAGGCCTTGCTGTAGGGGTTGACAGTAAAATATGCATTTGCTTTTGAAACAGTATCTGAAGTGGCACTGTCCTCACTTCTATCTGTTATAGACCCATCACTTATAACACATTTATGGTAATGAATAAGAATAAGTAGCACATGGAGACTCCAGTCTGCCAGTTGATTTCTAGAGCCTTCACCATTTGAACTGACCAAATAATTGAATGGCAACAACACAAAGTTTGCTGCAAGCATAACATAAACACGATCATAAACATTTTCAAGTAAAAGTTGGTGCAGCATCGGACGCAGGTTAGAAATAGGTATTAACAAGAGCATCTAGGAAAAAACCATACCAGCAGCCGAACCAACTCTTTGTAAAACACCAGGTTGACTTTCTTCAGAAAAAATAGAATAAGAAGCAGCACTACTAGAATAAAGACGAGGTCGCCTTATATAATTAAGAAGCAATCTGCGAACCACCAAACAAACCAGCAAACCTTCCTGCAAAGCAAAGAATGAATACACAAATTTGAAAATTTTGGAACAAAAAGCAAGCTAAGGTTTTAACTTATAACCTGAGACATTGCTGCATCAATAAAAGGATGTACATCTTTCGGCCCTGGCGATGGTCCAGAAAGAAGTTGAGTAGACATCACAACAAGCATGAAGTTAAGCAGCTCCTGATGTAGCAGGGACGTGGTTGGACTTGCAAGGAAAATAATATAATATTAAGAGAAAATTAAATAGATATGTCAATGTTAGAAATTCATTATTAAGCCATGGTGTACCTTACATCTATTGAACCAAGAAAGGTAAGCACATTATGCATTACAAGATTTTCAATCCTTTGATCTGCACATGAAATAAAAATTCAGGTCATGATGGAATTTATCTGTAAAATAACAACTTGCGATACTCATTGCACACTTCAATTTCAAAACTCAAACAAATAATGAAGAGTCATATAGTTACGGATTTACCTGTCATGAAATCCCTAGGCACCGGCTCATTTTCATGAAGAGACAAACATAACTCCTCCATGTTGTCACTCTGTGAATTCTCAATTGTGTACTTCAAGAAAACAGATGAAATATAGACTGCATTAATGGCCTTCAAATAAACTGGAGATTGAGCACCAGAAGTTCGAATTGCCTCTTGTAAACACCACGACAGATGGATCAAAATCTTTGCAAGATGCCTCGTATGGTGGTTGTTTTGTGCTGCACACGAAGGATACAGCACAAAGAAACAAAGTCAGCATGATTGCAAATGTTTGAAACAAAGCAAGTTATCTTCAATTGATAATGGTAGAATTTAAAATGAAGTTGCTAGGAGTTATGAATTCAGAAAATGTCTCTCGCAACTTAATCATTGAATTTGGTCACTTAGCTCTGTTTTGGTAGTTTGGAAATTGAGTATAGTTTTCATAATATATGTCGACGTGTTGATGAGCTGTAAATTAAGTGTATTAAAAGCTGTAAATAGATTAGGAAGATTAGTCAACTTGAAA
>JBBYHL010000022.1:16554163-16586233 GCA_038381835.1 Adansonia madagascariensis | reverse complement strand
TGTATAAAGATATTTTATAATATAAATATATATTTTTATATATTTTGACATTGTTTTCTTTTTAGTTTCTGTTATAAAATTATTTTATAAGAATTATTCAAGAAATTAAAAACTCGAATATTATTATAAATGAAGCAAAATTTAAAAAAAAAATTTGGCAATTTAGCAGCATTTCAAGAACAAACGCCACTATTCAAAAGATGATTATACTACTTAAAACCACTTTTTGCGGCATTTCTAGCAAAAGCGCAGCTAAATTTATATTTTTAATGGCGTTTATAGAACCAACGCCGCTAATAACTATTTTGTCCTCACACTTTTAACGTCGATTATAAATGCCGTTGTATATCTATAAAAATGCCTCTAAATTAGCAGCGTTGCTTTTCATAAACGCCGTTAAAATTCTCAACACTATTTTCTGCGGCCTTTTTTGCGACAATTTTGTTAAACGTCGCTAATTTTTTAGCGACGGTTATAAATGCCTCTGAATCTCTACAAAAATACCGCTGGTATCCTATTATCCTATAATGAATATCGATTTACTACCAAAGTCTTTTAATTATTGATTTTTATTACTTAAATTATTTTCAAGGTTTTTTTATTTTATTTTAAAATTAAAAATAATTTAAAACCCTGTTTACTTTTTATTAATTAGATTATACTATTTTTCCTATCATATCATATCGTTTCTTTTTTTTCTATTCTCAAAATCAGTTTTGAACTTCTAAAGGTCTTTGTGGGATACAATCTCTACTTTCCTACACTACAAATCTAAAAAACAAGCTAAAAGAAGTGAGCATTATAAACAGATAGCATCGACAACTATCAGCAGGTACAGTCCGACAATCCTTGCATCAACAAGATTAATATCATTTAATAAAATGGATGACTTGATCGTCATAAAATCACATGATGACACATTATATATTTTACTAAATTCTCTTCGCAAATCACTCTTCATATGTCATTTAAGAAATTAATTTAACTCAATTTTTTTTGTCTTTCCCTTTTTTTTTTTTTTCCTTTTGCTTTCTCCTCTTTCTCCTCCCCTCACCTTTTCCCTTGATTTTCTTGTTTCAAGTCAAATATGGCTAATCACATATCCAATCTTACTTGATAAAGTTGAACTCATCATTGGTAGGTCAAATCGACTTGAAATTAGATCAAATATGGCATGCATTTTTGCTTGCTTTTAGGCTATTTTTTTCTTTGTTCAAGTAGACCACCCTATAAGCATCGGATTCAATCTCGTTTAACCAAAACTGGCATGTACTGATCATATTTAGCTTGAAGGAAGGGAAAAATGAAACTTTTATTTTTACTTTTTAAAAATATTTTTAAATTAAATAAAAATAATTATTTTTATTATTTATACACATTACTATTACTATGTAGTGTCTCGTGTGCTTAAAAAAAATAGTTAAATTAATGATAAAATTGATCACGTTTCTTTACTTCATTAGTCAATATATTGATGGTGTTAAAAATAAGTTAAAATAATATAAATTATATAAATATATTAAAATTTATATAATATAAATTATTAATTTATCAAAATTTATTTAAATATTATATATTTTAAATATCATTACTATATAAATTTGATATAAAAATCAAAATTGCCGCGGCCTGATTTATGCCAATCAAATTGTTTCACTTTTAAAGTCAGAAAAGTGAAGGACAAGACTAGAAATAGAGTTAGGAAAATTTTGATGGAGAGGGCAGGGCGCTATTCATGTCTCAGAACATGACGAATATCTGTCACATCAAATTGCACGTGAACGGCAACCTTTTTCACTTTTGGCGCAAACCCTACATATATATATATATATATAATTATTCAATATATTACATAAGTAAAATTAGTAATATGACACATAATATATTGATATATATATATATAATTATCTAATATATTATCAGTGCAAATTATATAAGTTAAATTAATAATATATACATATTTTATTATTATTTTTAATTTTTTTATCAATTTTAAAATAAAAATAAATTTATTTTTTTAAAATAAAAAAATTAAAAGTCATATTGACATTTTTATTTTCATAATTTTTAATTTATAATAAAATAAAAATAATAAATTTATAAATTTAAATATTAATAAATTTTACATGATAATGTATTTATTAATTTTAATTATTTATAAATTATACAAATATATATATTTTTTTAAAATAAAATAACTAGCATTCACATATAACATATATGTCAACAAATACCAAAATAAATAAAGGATTCAATTGAAACATTAGTTTTTATATAATTGTTTAAAATTTTGTATTTTATATATTATTTAATTAAATTAAAAAATAATTTATTAATTATATTTTTCTCTAAATATGCTTTAAACAGTCTCTCTAAAAACTTATTACCATTTTCGTAAATAACAGAATACCACATAAAATGATGTCAAACGTTTTTTTTTAAATAATTGAAGTTATTAGGGTTTAATCTTAGATTATTAGATTTAAAAATTCAATAATCTACCAACAAATTACAAGATTATTAGTAAAAAAAATCAAACTTTCCTATTAAGAAATGAATGGATGAATTAACAAGTTTAATTTAAAATCAAATAAAACAAATAGACTATCATAACACAAAAACATCTTAATTATATATAAATATATTATGATCTATCAAAAGTATTACCTTATTTTAATTTGTTAACTTTATTGCAATTGATGTTTTAGAAAGTGTTTCATATACTAATTTTTCAAAGTATAAAAAAGAAAAAATTGCCAATATTGAGTAAAAGTACTTTCTTCCTTGATAAAGACAATATTCGTTTGTAATAAATAATAAATAAAAAAGAACACTCTTTTATTTCAAAATTCATCTTAAAAGTTAAACTTGTAAATCATAATTTTCAGCATAGAATTTTAAGTTCAATTCCTTTAAAACATCAAATAAAGTATGTAAATTTAATCTTAATTCACCAACTTGCCTTCTACTGCGATATTTTGATGTACTATAAAACATAATTATTAAATATGGATCGGTACCACGTTGGACTGATCCATTTGATATTTAACTCGAGTGAATTTTGTAATTAAATTATTATTTTTAACTAATTCAAAAAAAATTGGATTGATTTATCGGGTTTATGAAAAAAATAGTCACCCATCAAATCTGTTATCGATCCGAATCAATTAAAATAATTTTTAAATCATACCTAAATAGATTTTATATATTAATTAATAATTCTTTTATAACTTTCACTAAAAATATTTTTTTGAAAAAAAATTAAAAATGAAAGAAATTTTAAAACCGTTTCTTTTTCTAATTTTTAAATAAAATAACTATTTCTAATTCTTATATCATTACATAAGTTTTAAATTATATAATTAAATTAAAATATTATTTTTAAAATATTTTTAAACAAATATCAACCTAAATAATTCAACGAATTGAATTAAACCCAAATCCGAAACCAGATTAATATCCAATATTGTTTTAATAACTATGGTTACTATAAAGCACCTTATAAAAACACCATCACAATCATTCGGGGCAATAGTAGACCCCAGGCAGCAGCCCTGAATTCATATTTGTCCAAACAATAAAACAAATTTATTCATATACACACGCAATTTATTTGAGTTAATTTTAATTAATTTTATATATTGTTATAATAATTTATATTGATTTAATTTGATTTTTTTATTTTTATATTTTAAGTAAAATAAAAATGCACATAAGTTTTAAGTAAAATAAAAATAATTATTTATTTATTTGATATAAAAAATTTTTAATTGATAAATATGTATTGAAAAAGCAATATTATTTATTGATATGATAAAAATATTGAATTGATTCTTTATACATAACAATTACAATTACAATTATATTTTTAAATTTAATATTAATTTATTAAAATATTAATCATATAAAAAATTATAAAATTATATAAAATTAATTTAATTTTATATTATTTTCTTCGCCTGTGTGTGTGTATATATATATATATATATATATCTCCCTAACCTTTTCTATTTTAATTTTTTTTGTGTGTTTCTGTCTTTTGACTTGGACTCTCTGCCTCACGAAGAAAGAAAAAGACCTTCAATAATAGCAATCTTCTTCTTCTTCCTCACTCCTTGCCCTTTGAGCTGAGTTTAATAACCTCCTCCGCCAGTTCCTTCTCGGCATGGGCGTATCCCGCCAACACCACCACCACCAATGCCACATCGTTGCTGCCTTTACCTTTCTCTTATTTGCTTCTGCTTCAGTCATCACTCTTTCTCAACTCGGTAACTACTTTAAATCTCGTCCTTCTTTGTTTCAACTTTTGAACTTGAATACTTATATGTATATACATATATATAACCATTGACTCGGTCTAAACTCAGTGCGGTTTTGTCCTTGTTTTTGCAGACAGGGGGTTCCAGGGGAGAGAGGGGAGTAAGGAGAGAAGTGGGTCAGGGGTGTTGGACCGATTCCTGTTCCAGAAACAACTCGGTGGCCCTGGTTCTTCACCACCTTCATGTAGATCCAACTGCGGAAGTTGCTCACCTTGTGAACCGGTTCACGTCCCGATTCAACCAGGCTTCACTACGCCACTTGAGTACTACCCTGAAGCCTGGCGTTGCAAGTGTGGCAACAAGCTTTTCATGCCCTAACAAAAAAAAAAGAGGGAGAGAAAATGAAGCAAATATTATATTAAAATTCTAAGACTTTTCTCCCAAAAAAAAATGTTTTAGAACCTGTAATATTATTATTGCTATTTTGGTAACTTACATTGTTGGTTGTTTCTATGTTTATATAATGATTTAGCATTTCCTGTGGAAAACCGGAAAGCTTTGGAAATGTAAGTTATTCTTTATGACTTTATCTTTATCTTTTGCTTATGATTTCTTTTTTTTCACTTGCATTGAAGCAAGTTTGTATGAGACAAAGTGGAAGAAAAGACTGTAATTAAGATTATGTTTTTAATAAAAAAAGAAAAAACCTGGAAGTGTAATAGTGTATAATGAACTTAGAGCAAAGCATGCATATGATTGTCCTTAATTTGTCCTTTATTAAAATGTGAGTAACAATTTAAAACACGATACAATTATATGATTAAATATAATATAAAAAAAATTAAAATTAACATAAAATATGTATAAACATAATAAAATAATACAAATATAAAAAAAATATTAAAATAAATATAATATAAATTATTAATATATTAAAATTTATATAAATATATTTACATATAATTTTATGTGAGAATATATAAATTATGACATGATATACGAATAATCATATTCACAGCTTTATACGGTACTTAATTAATAACTAACACTGGAAATGCGATCTGTTACAAGTTTATCAGTTAATAGGGTTTTTTTTAGAACTTCTTTTAGTTGATATGTACCCCCAGATTCAGCTGTTTTTAGTTAGCGCCTACTTTGTTACTTTTACCGTATTTTATTACGACGAAATATCTTTTCTTTTCTTTTTTTGTTTTCGGTGGGGTTCCAGAGGAGTGGATGGGTTGGATCGGATTGTTGCATGAATTTTTATTAATTTTTTATTTAAATAAGATTTAGTTTGAACTTTAATTGATTTGTAAATTAATTTTATTATTTAAAAATATTTAAAAAATTTTATATCAATATTTATATATTTATAATTAAATTTAAATAAAAATATTTATTATTAATTAAATAGTGATTTAAATCACATTAATTTAAATTGATTCAAATAAAAAAAATCATATCTTGAACAGGTATAGGGGACACATTTCAAAATTGCAGGACTGTTCCATAATATATATATATATATGTATAATTATATATGGAATCCAGTTAATGAGTGCACCATTTAATTACTATTTTATTTTTTATTTAATATATCGTTTTTCATTAACTCTAAGAAAAAAAAGTAATATATCAATTTTTTTATTCAAGACATTCTCATGGTCACACCAAAGATGACCAGAGATGTAAAAGAAGAAGAAATTCGTGGGTGAAAAAGGGGAATGTTTTTTCAAGTTTGTGTGTGAATAGTAAGCCTGTTTAAAGGTTGAGTTATTCGTTTAAGTTTAAAAGTTTATTCAATATTTAAAAGAGTTTAGACAAATATATTAACTCAAAAAAATGGGCTTGGGTAAAAAAATTAAGCCCAATAAAAAATGAATCGGATCTTAGCTCTAACTTCCAGGGCTTGAGCTTTGTCCTATCTATTTCACTATTATATAAAGTATATTAATTTTATATTTTATACATTATATAATTTTTATCATATAAAAAATATACATGTAATATGATAGTGTAAATATTTAAAACTAAGTAAAATTATTTATATTTTGAAACTTAATAAAAGAAAATTATTAAATTAATAAAGATTAATTTTTTTAAAATATATATTTTAAAAAATAAATTATAAAAAAAATATAATATTGACAGGCTTAAACGGGTTTGGTCTATCTATTTATAAATATGAATGACTTAAGCAAAATTTAACACCCATATTTCAGGCCAGGCTTAGGTAAACATGTTTGATGTAAGCTTGAACCCAACCCAGCTTGGCCTATAACACTTCTAGTGAATTGTCTTGTTTATGGATTAGGATGACAAAAGAAAAATCTGAATTATTATTTAAAAATATTAAAATATTATTTTATATTAAATTTGTTCATGCGCAGAGTTGGGTTACAACCTAAAAAACATATTTTTTTCAATGTTGAACTGGGTTGAGCTCGAGCCTACTCAACACCTCATTTTACTGTTTGAATAATATTAAAATATTATAAAATTTTTAAATAATATTTATATATTTTTATAATAAAATTTAAATAAAAAGTATTTTTATTATTAAATTAGTTTAGGCCCGGCAACCCTAATGACTAAAATCTTTGTCCAAAACTCGATTCATTCAAGCCAAACAAATAATTCGACCTATAAACAAATCTATTTATCTTAATATTATATTTTTTACAATTAATTTAAATAAAAATATTTTTATTTATTGAACAACAATTTGAACCCAATTAGACTAATCCAATTTTTTTAAATATATATTCCACATAGCCTTAAGGGAGATAGAATGTAAACAGTTAGAATCAACAACTTTTAATTACAAAGCTAGGCTAGAAAGGAATCAAAGTGCACGTGAACGATGAAAAAGGTGGGGGAGAGGGTTCAATTATTGTCTATTTAGAGTAGAATTGGAAACTACATAGATAGAGAATAAAAAACGAGAACAATGATGGGGATATCTTGTTTCTTTCCTACTTCCTCTTTTTCGTCGGGGAATATAAAATGAGGTTGTATACACTAAATTTTGAATTTTAGACATACCGAATATTTCATCTCTTAAAAATAATTACATAAATCAATTAAATTAAACTTTGAATTCAATATACTACATACTTTTTCATTCTAATACTTTACGTTTTTTAAAAATTATGTAATCATAATAAAATATTATGTAAATATTCACTATTTATAAATATAAATTTTATATAAATTTTAAGTTGCATTTAAAATTTTGGATAATATAAAATTGTGTAAAAAAAAACACTTGCAAATGTATCATTCATGATTATTTTTTAAATTCATGGATTTATCGGATGCTTTTTAGTGGTACTTGTATGTATAATATATATTTGTGAATTTGAAAAGTTCTTGTTTTTATACATTTTCAATGTATAATCATATTGAATCTTAATTAATTTATACATAAAATATTCATTTCATTCTCACAATTTATATGGCAAATGAAATTCAAATCCAAATTTTGAAGTTTATATTTTTAACACGACATAATCCATTTAAGTATATTCTAAATTATGATTGATGGATTGTAGTGCCTTATTAATCCTCTCATTCGAAAGAGAATATATTAATTAATGTAGCTATCCTTGACATTTAATATGTTTAAATTTTGAATTCAATCATCGATAAACTACAACATCCTTTGTGAAAGAAAAACATTACTCTCCTATGATAGAACAATAGGAACAGCCCAGTCACTGTATTTGTACCTTTTTTTTTTTTTTCCATTTCCCATAGGCGACAGCTACCCCTTGAATTCCTTAGATTCCCATTCATTAACTTTGATATGGGCCATTAGGGTTAGTTTTAATGCTTTCACGAGTGTACTTTTTCGAATTTGTCGTATGGATTTACTACACACATAGTGACGTCTTTTACTTGAGTTTGGGAGACAAAACATGATTCTTAAATTTAAGACCATTAACTCGATCTTGCCGCTCACAAGCTGTTCAAAAATGGACAGCAGCAATGCCTGCCTTTTGTAGGGAAGTGATTATCAAAAACTTGAAACTGATTGTGTCTTTTATGATTGTTTAATCTAACAAAGAACTTTTTGAGAATTGGTTAATTGAAAAGTTCAAAAATATCAGGTTTTTGTTTTGTTTTGCCTTTTTTTTTTTCTTTTTTAGTATTTGGGGTTGAGGTGGGATGTTAGAGTTTGAACCAAACTTCTATGTTATTACAAGCTTCTTACTATTTGGCCTAGAATTTGTTTGGCAAAAATTATCAGTTAACTGAAGAATGTAAATATTATATTTTTATTTTTTATACAAGAAATATCGGAGCATGGGACAGGGAAATGAGTTGCTAAGTATTACGATTTAAACTTTAGATTTAGTCATTTTTAAGGATGACAATATTATGCTTGGTAATTTTTGTGTTTGTATATACGACGATTCTACTTTTTTCATGTATTTAAGATATTATATAATAATCTAAAGTTTAACATGTTAATAATTTGTATTTTTATAAATTTTAATGCATCCATGTAATCATTTCATGTCACATTTTATATTATATTTTAATTATTTTTTATATGATGTATGTAGAACGAAAAAAATTCAACCAATCAAAATTCATCTCTAAGTAAATTAAATTGATTAAGATATATAAAGAAGTGTGATTCCTTTAGAAATCTATCACAAAGAGACCAAATTCTTTAAGAGTCGGTTTTATCTCTAATAAAATAAAATTAATTAAGAGATAAATATCAAATCATCTCTAATTAAATTAAATTAATTAAGAGATAAATAAAAGATTTTTATCTCTAATTAAATAAAATTAATTAAGAGAAAATTAAAGAAATTTTATCTCTAATTAAATAAAATTCATTGAAGGATAAATAAAAGAGTTTTATCTAATTAAATTAAATTAATTAAGAGATAAATGAGGAAGATAAATTCTTTTGGAACTCTCTTATAAAGAAATTATATTCTTTAAGAACTCTCTTTCATCTAGCAGACTGGCACTATAAATAAAGACTTCTCCAAAGCTATTCAACACATCAATATAATTCACAAGTCTAAAAAGAAGAAACAAATTTTGAATACTCAAATCCTCTCCAAAGTCTCAAGAAGATCCCTTAAGAATTGAAGAAATTTCAAGAATGCGAAGAACGCTATTCTTATTCTTCAAGAAGCTGCTCTCTGATCATGTTTCATCGATAGAAAATGAGTCTAAACCTGTTTTCAAGATAAAGTCTAAAAGACTCTTGGAGCGGGTCTTATTTTTCAATTTCAAGTCTAAAGATCTTTAAAGCATATTCAAGATCAAGTCTCAAAGACATTGGAAGCAGATTCAAATCAAGTCAGAAAGACCATTGAAGCAAAGTTTAAAGACCTTTGAAGCAGATTTCAAGAAAAGAACAAGTCTAAAAAACCTTGAAACAGATTTCAAAAACAAGTCTAAAGACCTTTGAAGCATAATCAAGATCAAATCTAAAGTCCCTTGAAACAAATTCCAAGAGTCTCTAAAACCCTCAAAGCTAATTTCAGGATCAATTCTCCAAGACCCTTGAAACAAATCTAAATCAAGACCAAGTCAACTAAAGACCATTGAAGTGGATTTCATTAGTTCAAAATTAAGTCATCAAATGACCCTTGAATTGAATTTATTTGTTGAAAAAAAGAGTCAAAAGATTTCTTTATTTTAAAGAATATCCAAAGATTGTAACTCAAAGTTTGATAAATAAATTTTTTATTTGTCTCCAAATTTTCTTTGTTACATTTTCGATACAAAATTTATATGCATAATGTAATTATACTATGAGAAATTATCAAATCTAAATTGCATAAATCGACCAGGATTAAACACAAATTTTATATTTTATATTATTTGAACACAACTATCACGTAAAATATAATTAAAGTAGTCCCAATTGGAAATCAATTGGAATAGTTTTGTTATTTTGATGAAATTGAGGGTTGATTTTTTTTTCGCCCCTCATTTCATCCATAATTGTTTTTAATTTATTATTAAGTGCAGATGGTTGCACTTGTGTATTTGTTATTATATTTATATAAAATTGAAATTATTGATAATTTATTTTATGTAGATTTTGATATCTTCGCATATTTATATCATATTTTTTCTTATATTATTTTTATATCATGTCATTTTTTTAATTACTTTTCTTATGTTATTTTATACTTATACTTTAAGATTTTCTTTAAATGGATACTCAAACAAAAGTAATGCAAGATTCAAACACTAGTATATCACTAATTCTATCATTTCAATTTTGGATTCGAGGCATTGTCTTCCAAACCCTTTATTGTAAATTTTGTTGCGAGTGCCAACAGATTTATTTATGCATTTATTGCAACAATCAAATAATTTTCAATTATGAACTCTATTTTTTTACCGATTAAAATCCTAATTTTTATGAAAAATATTTTAAAAGTAATATTCTAAATGCATCAAACCATCTTGATTCAAAAATTTTAACTTTGACCTAGACCTTAAAATTGGATAGGTTGAGTTGGTTTCAAATTGGATTAATTCGAGCTTTTAAATTTTTTAGTTCATTTCAGATTTGGTTTGTTTTGTTTATGATCACTTTGGGTTCGAGTTATATTACTTTCAGGTCACTTCAGGTTCGCGTTATCTTAGGTTCTAGTTATTTCAGGTTCGGGTCAATTAAATTTAACACTCAGGTTAATCGAGTTCAGGTCATTCGTGATTCGGGTCCTTTTGATTTAATATCAATCGGGTTTAATACTTGAGTTAATTAATTTCAGATCAATTAGGTTTAACACTCGAGTTTATTGAGTTTGGTCATTTTTTGTTTAGATCATTTTAAGTTAATTGTTTGGGTCAATTCGGGTTTGAGTTATTTCACGTTATGATTATTTCAGGTTCATATAATTCTAGATTTAGGTCATTACTAGTTTGAATATTGGGTTCATATTGATTAGTTTTAAGTTATTGATTTTTTATGATCAAATTGAATTAAATTAAGTTTGAATTTAAATAAATTAATTGAATTTTTTTAAATTTAAATTAGAACCGATAGGTTTGCTTCAACCAAAACAAATTTTGCAACTTGCTCGTATAGAAGCAGTACACTTTTTTAAAAGAAATTTTACATTTGTTTCCTGATGTATCATGCACTGTTGACAATTAAATCATAAAACATTTGAGTACAAATATATAAAGTACTGCCTCTTATAAAAGACATATGCAAATGATTTATACCTTTGAATTCAACTTTGTTTTGGTCAACAATTTCGTTTGTCTCAACCCTTTTTTGCCCATAATTTACTTTGTAGGCTAGCTGATGTTAATTTCTATTACTTGAGGGAAAAAGGAGAATCGTTGGCATGTGGAAATGTTTACCAACAAGGGAGCAACGTTCTTTTCTGACCTCATCCTGAAAAAAAAAATTCTAATTAATTAACAATTGAATTTAATGTTAATAGATTAAAAATGTTAGCATATTTGAGGTAACATTCTTGAGGATGAAATGTTATCCCAATGACCCACGCCTCCATTATTGTATACTTTTTTTAGGCAAAACAATACAATTTTCAACTGCTTTTAAAAAAATCATAGTGAATTGTTGATTTAATTAATTGAATTGATTCATTTGATACGATAAATATCATAAAATTAAAATTTTTTTAAATTAATAAAAATCGAGTGAACTTATAAAAAGTTGGTAAAGCCCAAAAAATTAAAGAAGAACATTTTAAATTTTTTTTAATTGTATTATATATGATGAAATTTAACTTTTAGCTCCTTGAATCTATCTTTAAATTTATATAAAAATCATACTATTTTTTTATTAAATATTTGCTACGTTTAATACTTATTTAATATTAAATTTACTAATTATTTAATATTTAAAATTTTTTAATGCAATCGATTGATTCAATTAATTCAACCTATAAATTAACAACCAAAGATCTCCTCAGCTTAACCTTCAATCGGACTTTAATACATTGATTTTCAACAATATTCTTTTAATTTATATCTAGAACAGGAAGGAGTAAACTTTTTTTTTTCTTCTTCATCTTAGATATAAATTAAGAAAAGTTGTTCAACTCTTTCAACAATTACTATTTTAGTGTTTTTTTTTTCTCCTCAATTGATGGAGAAAAAATCGAATCGATTTAATAATTCGTACACTTATATTTTATTCATATTATTTTTTAATATAATAATTTTATTTGAAGTATTAAATATTTATATAAATGTTGACATTTCAATGGTTTATATTATATAAATTTTAATATACTTATATATTTGTATCATATTTTATAATGTATTGGATCTACCATTTGAATTATTGTTTAGGGAAAACAAATTAGTGAAAGTCTAAGTAAATTTTATTCATAACACGCACGATGGGATTGGTGCCTTTTCCTGTCTTAACATTACGGGGTTGGATTTTGGATAACATGCTTCTGTTTGCTTACGTATGGCAATGTTGTTTATCTAAATTAAGGTATTAAAAAAAAATTTATTAAAATAATATAATTTTTTTTTAATTTTTGATTTTAGGTCGTTTTGGGATCAATTTTCGAAATAGATTAATTTTTTATCTATGGTGAGAAATCGACGAATGTAGCCAATGAAAGGCCTATTTACCAGGATAGATCATAAATCAGCAAATCAAGCTCCGATTTCCTAATCTCCTAGTGAAAAATAGCACCTAAAGTTTAAATTTTTCATTTAATTTTTTTTAAAAAGTTGTTTTAATTTTTTTAAAAAATTTACAAATAAATGTGTCGACTTAAACTTGAAAAATCAGTACTTTAAGTGTCAATTTCTCAATTATATTAAAATAATTAAAAAATCAATGCATCAAGCGCTTATTTTTTAATTATATTAAAAAATTTATTTTAATTTTTGAAAAAATTAAACTCATCGTCTCTCCCAACATTTCAATTTACCTTTTGCCTGTTCCATGAAAAATGGCTATTGCCGTTGATTTATTCTATAAACATTGAAGTCTTTTTTCTTTTTTCTTTGTGAAAGCAGCTTTTTATTTTTTTTAATTATTCGAGGAAATCGACAATTGAGTTATTAATTTCTCAATTGATTATTAAAAAATTATTAATTAAATTATTAATTTTTTAATTATGTATATAAAAAATTGATAATGTATTAAGCAATTCTCAAAATACAATTGAAAAATCGATAATTCATTTACTAATTTTTTACGAAAAATAAAAAAGCTTGAGAATTAATTTTCAAAAAGCCCAATACCGAAAATAAAAAAATATATATTACTATTTTAATAAAAAAAGCTGAAAACAAGAAAGGAATTAAAAAAAATTAAAAAATGTTTAAGTCACAGCCTTTGCATTAAAGGGGTCCCTACAGCCTTTACACCAATCAAAGAGCTAACAATTTGTATCTATACTTATTTTTATATGATATAATTATATTTAAAATAATATATATAAATTTTAATAAATTAATAATTTATATTATATAATTTTTATATCATTATATATTTATATTTTATTATTTTTTATTGTATCAATATTTATCATATTCTAATTAATTTTTTTTATTTTATATTTATATTGTTTTCAAAATATCGAAGAAGCATTTTTTTTAATAAGAATTTTTCTAACTATTTTAAGATGAAATATTCATAAATAAAACTTTTTTTTTTGGATTAATTAAATAAAACTTTTCTTTTTCCACCTTTTTCTGAATTTGTTGGACATTTTTTGTTAAATCAAAGTCAGTAATATAAATAAATTGCTTAATTTCTCGGTCAAGATTGGGATACAACAATTGACTTCAAAATTGATTTGCAATTATGTTTCTCAAATTGAAAATCATTATTAGGCTGGCCTTATAATTCACTTTATTATTTATAAGAAAAAAATAATTATTTTTCATGGATTAGGCAAGATAAATAAAGAAAAAAGAAGACGAGAGAAGGATGCTACCGGTTGAATTTGATTTGATTTTTAAAAAATTATAATTAATTTATAAATATTTTGATTTTTTTTAAAAATAAATTAAACTGAAATTATATAATATATTTAATCAAATCGATCCAAATTAAAATTCTAACAATTAATCATTTTATAGTTTTTTTATTTTTTTAGTAATTAAAAAATGAAATATTTAATTTTATACTATAAAAAAATAATAATATTTTGAAAAATAATAATTTAATTTAATTTAAATAATCATAATTTTTTAACTTACAAATAAGAATAGAATCAAACTGATAAATCTAATTACCATTCAAACAAAATTAAACCTAAATTAATAAAAATAAAACAAAACCTAAATCAAACATTACGATTTGAATTTTTTTTTCTAAACCCTAATTTCTCCAAAATTGGTGGTCTTATGTAATTCACTTTATTATTTATTTATCAGAAAAAAAAAGAAAGGAATTATTTTGATAGATTAGATAAGACTGGCAGACAGAAGCAGAGTAGAGGGGTGGAGTGGGGGCTTCTGGTGGCTCCAAAATATATTTTCAAATACAAAGCATAGTGTGTTACTCAGTTTGGCCATATCTCCTTCACCCAATCTACATCACATTTGGATGTGATGGCTGATTTGACAACAATTGTTGGGTTGTTGATATGATAGCTGCTATAATTTAAGGTTTGATTAACAGATATCTAATTCGTACCTGTAAGTGTTAACTAAGTTTCCCAATAATTTAATTGTTGAGGGGCTTTTTTGCCATAAATTTTTTCACTTTGAAAATTTTTAATCATTCAAATTACGTCATAATTATTATTAAAATTATACAAAAACATTTTCATCATTTAAAATTCTAATTTAAAGCAAAATAATATCATAATTAAATAAACATTTTCACTTTGAAAATTTTAATTAATATTTATAAATATTAGTTAAGTTTTTCGAGGACTACTCTGCCGTAAAATCCTATTCACATGCTTTAAACTGGCAATCTAAATATGATATGGAATAAATTTATATCATTAATTATTTTAATTGATGACGTAATATGTTATTGTAAATTTTTTATCATACGATATATTTATAAAAATATATATAATTTTAATAACATTATACTAAAAACTATTTTTTAAAATTTAAAATAATAATAATTATTATTATTCAATTGAAATAAATTTATGATATTTTTTAGACTGGAATGTAACATAAACAAAGAATTAATCCCTCAATAAGACAAATGATCACTAAAATTCCACATCATCCAAATTAAAGGTAAAATCTTAATATTAGAATACACCTTTAATGTACTACGTAGATGCACAAAATTCATCAAAATTAGAGTAAGGAATTAAAATAACAAAATTGAGACAGTAAAAGGACAAATTCAGACATAATCCTTCGTATTATTATAAATATTCATATCTGTAGTCAATTATCATCCCTGCCAAGTTGACCAGTGCACTTGGTTTTCGCTTTCCACTTTGACAATCCTGGCTTAAGGTCGGTCCAAAAATCAAAATGGTCTAGGCCTTGGGCTGGCTTGAGTTTAAGCCTAATTTGTTTTGAGCGATGAAATGAAAGGTTATCTAAAGCACCCATGAAAATTTTAGGGTATAGTTGAACCAATAAAAGAGAAAAAGATTCAATTATCATGAATCAATAGATCTATTTAAGAACTAAGTTACTTGCTCGTAGGCTCAGTCTTCAAAAAATTTAACAATTTAACTTGCCTTGAACTGAATTATTATTTAATAATAATAAAATCTTTATTTAGATTTAAGTATAAAATATATAAATATATAAATATTAATATAAAAATAATTTTTTAATATTATACAAACAATAAAATAAGCCGTTGAGCCCAACCCGATTCGAGTTTGGAAAAAATTTTCCATGCCATTGTTTAGTTTGACACTTGAACAAGTCCGAGATTCAAGGGAAAAAAACAAAAAAAAAAACCTCCAATAATACCATGGCTATAGCAATTAGCAACCTACTTCTGACAAGCCTGTCAACTATACAAAAGGAGATTTTCTTTTAATGGAGGCTGCAACTTAAGGATAAAAAAATAATTACAGATGTTAAAATTCGAATTTCAAACCCAATAAATGTTACCTCTCAAAGGTAGTGACATAAACCAAGAAGTGCAAAAAATGAGATTTTTGAATGCATGAACTGAAAGTTTATAAGATCAGCAAACTAGTTTTCTCTAGTTTAAATGTCTAAGAACACCATTACCATTTAGCAACATCTGCATCTAGAAAAGCATTAACTAACACCTTCATTTGATCACCATCTTCAATTTGTTTATAATTTGCAATTTCCTTTTCATCCACATCCATGTTTTTCCCATATGTAAGTTTTTCTTTATCTTTATTGCTATCTTCTTCAACAAATTTTTGTGAAGGCTCTAACAACACCTTTGCTACCAAATTAACAAGCTCTTCTAGTTATTCTCTGAAACGCTTCTTAGATTTTTTTTATTATCTCGTGAAACAAAAGACGAAGTTAAGTTATATATGTGCCAAGAAAATAGTGCTTTAACAAATCAAAATACCTAAGCTAAGCTACTCGAAAACTAGGGTTTGAGTGTCGGGCATGGTAATGTTTAATTTTTTTTTATGTATATGAGAGGTGCTAAGAAGGTTGTGTCCCTATACCCATATTTGTATCTGCATCGAAAATGAGTAGTTCAAGAAAATGAAGAATTAGAGCAACATAATACATATTATTAAACTTATTATTAATTTACAGTCTAATTATATCAAGAAAATCCCATGCATACCGTCTGGCATGAAAAAATGAAATCAAATAAGAAGAAAATGTCATGAGATGTCATACTAGTAGCATACGAGTTGAGAAACAAATTATAAATGCAAATAAATTTTGTGGATGACATGTATAAGATTTATGCTACCCTGACTATTTATTTTTCTTCAAGTATTTGTGACCAACACTCGTGTTCTATACATATTCGGACATGAGTAAAGAGCTATGACCCTCCAATTATGAGAAGTTTTATTAAAAAATTAAAAATATTCATGTCAGACACAAATTCATATATAATATTCACACCCGAATCCTAGTAATATAATATAAGATAATGATGCTCAAGCAACTAGGATAGAAACATTGAAAAGAAAAGTTTTACTAAGTCGATTTCAACTAAAGTAGATGGTCTTAGATTAATAATATTAAGCATAAACAACTTTTGCAAGTTTATAATTTTTACACCTTTCCAAGAAGTCATTGATGTGTTCTTTTGTTTGATTGCAAGATGCATTTTCCACCAAATAATCATAAACCTTATACATAAGAAAACTCAACCATATATATTGTTACACTCTTCTCTAATACCATAACAAATAAACAGGCTACGTTATCCGAATTAAGGGTGTGCGTCCGATA
The DNA here is from genome assembly GCA_038381835.1 of Adansonia madagascariensis. Lineage (NCBI taxonomy): Eukaryota > Viridiplantae > Streptophyta > Magnoliopsida > Malvales > Malvaceae > Adansonia > Adansonia madagascariensis. The sequence goes on along the minus strand of JBBYHL010000022.1, from coordinate 16,568,633 downwards.
CAATTATATGTTTGCTATGAGTATGATCAACTTTTTTAAAAGTTTTTTTCATATATTTGGAAGATCATACTTCTATATCAAGTTTAAATGTGTTTCAAACACTAGTTCAGAGACAAATACTTTAAAAAAAATGAAAAATTCGAATAACATAACAAATGAGAAAAAAAAGTTAATGTGAAAAAAAAATTCAACCTTGAATTCACATAGTACTATTGAAATGATAACTCTTATAGGATCATTTAAAGACTTCTAGATTGTAGAAAGTATAGTACTTCAAAATTGGTAAGTGCACCAACATTAACTTCTTTTTTGCAAAAAAACTCAACCTTCTTTCACTTTTCAATATAAACATGTCATAGTAAAAGGAAAGGAAAGGAAAGATGACTAAAAAAACTAAAAATTCATCCAAAAAATTACTTAAGTAGCTAAAGCATTATATTTATGGCAACATACTAAACAATAAGAAGAAAAATACATACAGCTTCATTCTCAAAGATAAATAAAGATGAAAATGATTGATCTTAAATTGTATGAGCTGCAAACAATGAGCAAGCACTTTAATCTGGATGACTAGAGCCTTAAAGTATGAAAAATTAATCAAATAGGATATATGTATATATAAAACTAAATTCACCATTATTTCTAATATTTTTCAACTTGTATTGCTAACTTAAATTAATAACTAGAACTTACATTATTGGAACTCTTATTTATTTTTTTTAAATATCTGTATTTTATCGACATATTAGGATATGGATATGAATATGATAAATGTATGAAAAACTTTCAAAAAAATGAGTGTGCATGTGTTGAAGACACACCTATATCTGACACTCACCTAAATTCATATAACATATATTAAAATTGAGAAAACAGAACAAGAATCAAATTTCACAGTTTTAAAGTAAGTATAGTTGTTTGGTTATATAATTTTAAGATGCACTAAGGCAACATTTAGCATTTTGTTAGAACAACTTGTAAACTCAAAAGCTATATTTCACCACAAATGCAATGCTAAAAGGAATAAAGAACTTTGACTTTTGCAGTTAAAATCATGGTTTAATAACTCAAGTCAAAAAGTCAAGAAAATGCAATACTTACAATTTAAACACTAGATTTTAGATAAAATTACTTTATATCCTTAAGTTTGTATATTTTTATTATTTTAAACATATATTCTTAAACCATATTTTTATCAAAACTTTTTAAACACACTTTTTTAAACTCGATTTTTTCTAAGCTAAACTTTTTTGAATGGCAATGCCAAACTAGCTTTAAGACGAAAAAACCAACCTTTTTCATGCTAACATTAATAAACCAATGCACAAAATGAGACCCCTTTCAACCAAAGGGATTTTTTTCATTTCATCTTAAAGAAAAGGATTAAGTTTAAATTTTAATATCTCTTTAAAAGAGGATAAAAATGAAATAAGATATAGAAAAGAAAAAAAAAACTAAACAAACAATGAATTAAACTTTTAACTTCTTTAATCATCATCTTTGTTAAATGTAAGCAAACACTTCAATGTAATTTAAAAGTCAACGCTTCTAATTAAAAGAATTGAGTTAATCACAAAAATATTAATTTTAAAAAATCCACAAAAATTGTGTTACAAGTTTATTTTTAAATGTTATTTAGCAAATAGTTGTCGGTAAATAGCGACCTAGTTCTGGGTGTTATTATGTTGACTTTAGTATTTTAAATTACAACATATGTCCAAATCTAATGTTTAGTAACTGTTTCAGCTTTCATATAAATGGTTATGATCAATTGCATTGGAACACAAGAATTCCGGTAATGGTAGGAAGAAGTTATTTGAATAGTACGTTAATTCTATTAGTGTTATGGATGAATATTGGCTAATTCCTATCTCTTTAAAGTTTTTTTTCTTTTGGTATCCTTCTCTTTATTTTTTTATTGTTTGAATTCTTTTATCTTCTCACTTTGTTCTAATAATTATTAGCATCTGGTATCAAAGCTAACGTATCTTGGCAATGATGATGAAGAGAACTACCAGTCTTCTTCAGAAAGAACTTAATCAGACGCAGCAAGGCCTATTTAAAGTTTAAAATAAAGTTTAAAAATTTGACAAAAAGTTAGAGCATAAATTTAAAAGCATGCGCTTGGAGATTAAAAAGGAATTAAAGAACTTCATAGACTTATTGGCTATGAAAAGGGATTATGTAATGGATACAGGAACTACAATTGTTTCGGTTATTTATAATAGTACTAGCGATTGCAAGAGATCGCAGATTTTAATTTTGCCTGCTAGAATGGTATAAGAAGAAAATAGTCCGATGCGAATTTAGAAGTATGATTGTCTTTGATTCCTAAAAAATGATTTTAAAGGATGGCTCCTTTAAGGTTGAACAATAATTTGAGGCCAAAAATATTCCTAAAACAGGCAAAGTTAGAATAGTGATGTTAAACCTTAAAGGAAATGCTCTTCAATGGTATTACTATTTTGCTAAATTATAAGGGGGCATCAAGAAGTTGAATTGGGTAGGATATTTAACTAAGATTTAGGATAGATTTACTCCCCAAGAGTCTAAAGATCCAATGACAGAGCTTGGGCCTTGAAGTAAACAAGTTATGTTGATTAGTTCCATGAAGAATTCTTAAGTACCTTGAATTTGCTTAAACTTTAAGATGAACATGCACTAAGCATTTTCATTAGCAACTTGAAAAGTAAGATAACTTAGTTTGTTGGACTGTTTAAACCTAAGGCTTTAATTGAGGCATTTCATTTGGCCAAACAAGTTGAATCTATTATAAGTCCTGTAATGCAGAAATCTTTTTCAACAACCTATATTAGACAAACCTTTACCAATCACCTATTACATTAACAACCCAATACTAAATCAAGCATTTTACCTTTCCTATTACTAACACCTAAAAAACCCCCAAATACCACCTTAGTGAATTTCTATTTCACCAATGCTATTACCTCAACATCCAACGGACCACATATTGCTCAAAATTTAAACAATCTCCGTTCATTGAACACATCTGAAATATGAAAAAACAAAAAGTAGAAGGGACTTTATTATTGGTGTGGAGGTAAGTATTTAGTTGACCATAAAGGTATATGAAATCGCAATGGTATCAAATTATAACTAGAGGGATGAAAGGGAACTAAACCAGAATAATTTTCAAATTGCGTAGAGGTTCCTAAGATGTTAGTAGTAGATGGGAATGGGAGTGAACAACTTGTACTATCCTTGCATGCCATGTTGGGCACAATCGGTTACTAAACTATAAGAGTGCATAGGGTTTTAAGCAAACACATGGTGGCTATACTAATAGACTCTAAAAGTACTGACAATTTTATAGACAACCATTTAGCAAAGCTATTAGGGTTACCATTACGATTACGGTCTAGAATAAAGATTATTATAGCCGATGGTAGGAGTTTATATACTTTAGGGTGTGCAAACAAGTACCTTAGGAGTTGCAAAATGTTTAGTTTAACACTAACATGATGGTCTTACCATTGACAAGATATGATATTGTTCTAAGGGTTCAATGGTTGATCACATTGGGGCTTATTTTATGGGATTTCACTGCGTTAACCATGTAATTTCAAAAGGGCTCTAATTAGTTGATGTTACAAGGCATTCACAATAATAAGGTGCATGTCATGAGTTTAAAGGAGGGTTTTAAACTATTGATGTCAATCCTATCAGCTACAAACTTTCATCCATCTACTTTTATAATAATTGCTTGTCTTCAACTTTAAATTGGATTTGAGTAGAGAATTTTAGTTCTTTATTGTAAGAATTATTATAAGAGTTTAAGGTGGTATTTCAAGAACTTACAAGGTTTCCTCTTACTCGGCTCCAAGACCATTGTATACCTTTGAAAAATGAAACACAAGCAGTTAGGCTGAGACCTTATAGCTATCCAACTATATAGAAGAATAAGCTAGAAAAAAATGATATAACAAATGCTCGATGCAAGACTTATCTAGAATAGCAAGAGTTCCTTTGCATCGCTCGTGGTCATGGTAAAAAGAAAGATAAGAGGTAACAATTTTGCATAGATTAAAGCAATTGAACTAGCTCAACATCAAAGATAAGTTTCCCATTTCCTTGGAGGATGAACTTTTAGATGAGTTGGCCAATTTATTTGTCTGAGTATGATCTTCGATTTAAGTATCACCAGATTAGAATGTTCGATGCAAACATACATAAGACTACGTTTAGGATGCATGAAGGGCATTATGAGTTTTTAATCATAGCCTTTGGCTTGATAAATGGAGCAACTGCTTTTCAAGGCTTGATGAACCAAATTTTCAAGCCTTATCTTAAAAAATTCATTCTAGTTTTTTTAGGACATACTAGTTTATTCTATAAATTGGGAAACTCATGTGCAGTATCTTAGAATAGTAATGGATATCCTTAAAGTAAACTAGCTATTTGATAAGATGAGTGAATGTCAATTTGGAGTAACTGAGGTGGACTATCTCGATCATGTAACAGCAGATATGGTATTACTGTGGATAAAAGTAAAGTCAAGTGCATCAAAGAATGGCCAATTTCAAAATCAATTAGGGAATTAAGAAAGTTTTTATGTCGCCCAGATATTACAAGCGGTTTATATGATAAAATTGTAAAACCTTTAACTTATCTATTTAAAAGAGAAGGTTGGGGATGGAATGTGAAAACTATTTAGGCTTTTAATCAACTCAAAACAACTATGATGCTATTCTAGTGCTAATAATGCTGGACTTTTCTTTTGAATTTGTGGTAGAGATAAACGCATTTGTTGGAGGAATGGGTGTAGCATTGACACAACAAGAAAGGCCTGTAGCTTATTTTAGTAAAGCTTCAGGCCTTACGCCCCAAATTCTTCCTATTTATGAAAGAAAATGCTAGCGGTTCTTTTGGCAGTAAAGAAATAGAGTGCATACTTGGTGAAATGGCACTTCAAGATCAAGATAGATCATCTAGCCTTAGATTTCTCCCAAATTAGCAGGATGCAACTCCAACTCAATAGTTGTGGGTCTCCAAAATGATGGGATATGATTGTGAAGTAATATACCAAAAGGAGACTACTAACAATATGGCAAACATACTTTCTAGGCACACTATAGGATAAAATTGACTTTTAATAGTCAATTATTTGCTATATCAGCAATTATCACTAATCTGTGGGATAAAATTAAAGATTCTTAGGCCCAAGATCCTAAGCTACAACAGCTTGTTTCTGAGCTTTTCTAATTTACAACAAGTTCTTTTACATATACGTGGCACCAAGGTTAATTAAAGAGAAAAGGTAAATTTATGGTGGGCAGTCAGCTTAAGTAGTGGAAAAAGCTGATATCTTACTTTCACAGCAGTCCATTTAGGGGGCACTCAGGGGACCAAGTGACTATCAGCAGAATTCTGTAGTGTATTATATTGGAAAGGCCTTTGGAAGGATATAAGAAAAGTTGTAAAGGAATGTCCTACTTGCTAGCAATGTAAATACGATCATTTAGCCTCGCCTAGGCTTATTCAACCACTACCCATACTTGATGAAGTTTGGACAAAACTTAGTATGGACTTCATCGAGAGACTTCCAAAATCAATAAGCAAAGATGTGACAACGGTGATTATAGATATATTGACTAATAGTGCCCATTTTTTGTCACTATATCATCTTTTTACTACTCTCACAATAGCCCAACTTTTCATGGATCAAGTGTTTAAGCTCCATGGTATGCCTAACTTTATTGTTTTTGATAGGGACAAGATTTTTTTGAGTAAATTTTGGCATGAGCTTTTTAAGCGACGTAGGAAAAAATTAAAATCTCTACTGCATACCATCCATAGAATGATGGACAATCTGAAGTTGTCAACAGATGTTTGGAGGGGTATCTTCGTTGCATGATAGGTGAAAAACCTTAAGAGTGGTCATAATAGTTGGCCCTGGCTGAGTGGCAGTATAATACCTCCTATCATTCAGTCGTTCATTTGACCTCATATGAAGCTGTGTTTAGTCAGCCACCACCTGTCCATCTTTTTTATCTAGTAGGTGAGTCTTTGATATCTTCTACGGATAGAAGTCTATAAGCAAGAGATGCTACTATTAAGATGCTGGAGTTTTATCTTCAAAGAGCTTAAAACCGTAAAATGAATTTAGCAATAGAAAGTGTAATAAAAGATCTTTTAGTATAGGAGATTAGATTTACCTCAAATTCCAACCATACAGGCAACACAGCATTCAAACTACATAATGCTCACTCCCAAATAATTTAGTTTGTTACAAGTTCTATAAAAAGTGGGAACAGTTACAAACAGGCCGTAACTTCCTCCAAAAGCTAACACACATGTTGTTTTCCATATGTTACAAAATAAGAGGCACATTGGGAATAAATCTTCACAGCAACGGCTACCTCTCTTGGCAAATTATGGCACTACAACTAAGAAACCAGCTTGTGTGATTGATAAAAGAACAGTCAAAAAAGGAAATCGAATAATAATTGAGGTTCTTGTTGAATGGACAAACTCTTTTCCTGAGGATGCTACATGGGAGATTCTCCATGATCTTCTAAAAAATTCCAAAATTTAATCCTTGAAGACAAGGATAATTTTTACTGAGAGAATATTGTTGCAAGTCTATTTTCAAATGTTATTTAGCAAGTAGCCGTTGGTAAATAATGGCCTAATTATGGGTGTTATTGTGTTTAGTATTTTTAATTATAGTATGTGTTCAAGTCTAATGTTTAGTAGATAGTATCAATATGTAACTATTTCAGTTTCATATAGGTGATTATGATTAGTTTCATTGGAATCCAAGAATTCTAGTAATGGTAGGAAGAAGTTTTATAAATAGTGTGTTGATCATGTTAGTGTTATGGATGAAAATTGAATTAGTTCCTATCTTCTTAAAGTCTTTTTTTTTTTTTTTTTTTTGCATCATTCTCTCTTATTTTTTCTATTGCTTGAATTCCCTTGTCTTCTCACTTTGTTCTAGATTCTTCAGTATTTGTTAGCATAAGATTAACATAAATTCATATTTTTTCTATATGCCTATGGGGTTTTTCTCTTTTGTTTTTTAAGATTGAAAAAAAATGTAACAGAAAGAATATTACGAAGAACAATAATAATTAGAATTGAAAAAAAAAAAAAAAAAACAAAACATTTTCAATACCTCTACCAAAGTTAAAACCATGAGAAAATTTTCTAATCACTAGGTCTTGGCATGATAAGTGGTGGTGCTGGTGGCGCCACCTGCAAGGATAGCGGAAACGTTCTTAAAATATGGAGTCGAACAATTGCATAAGGCTTTAGGCTTGATTATAATTTTGTAGCCTATTGAAGTTCTAATATTGGGCTTAACTATTGCACTAGACTATAATCAAAGTGAAGTAATTTTAACCCCAAAAAAGGAAAAAAAAAAAAAAAAAGGAAAGAGACCTGTGCCAAGTGATGAATTATAATACAATTTTCTTTTTTAATTTGAAAGATAATTGTAATTACCTAAAGCGGTTAAAGGATTCTCATCTTTGATATCTTTAGGATTAATTTTGCCAGCCTCTGTATTAGCTTAAACTTTGAGATTTAGTCATTTTACTATAATTTATATAAATTGAACCCTTTTATTATATTCATTTAAAAATTTTAATTCAATTGATAATGGTGTCACTTTTCTTCGATTAAAAATATTGAAATGAAAGTTAACGTAGCTTTGACTTTAGTGGCGAGCTTTATCAACAAAATTGTTTGGATCAAGGTTAAAAAAAGGGATTGCAGGTCAAATTAATTAGACCTTTGATTTTTGATTTAACCAATTCAATCGGTTGAATTAATCGATTTACTACAATCAAATTTTAAGTAGTTAAAAATTATTTTAATGTTAAATAAATATCAAATGTAGTAAATAAATAATTAAAAATATATATTTAACTTAATGATTTGATTTTTAATATAAACTAAGAAGTTAAATATTTAAATTTTATCAATTACATAAAAATTTAAAAGAATAATGAAATATACATAAAACCAATTTTTACAATTTTTTCAATTTTTTAACTGTTTTTTTTTTTTCGATTAAACTAGTTTCCTACCGATTCAACTTTCACTCAATTTTATATAGTATATCAAACTAATTAAACCTCCAATTTTCAGTTCAACCAATTCAATTTTTAACCAATGGTTTGGATGGTTGATGATATGAATTTTTTTCGCGTGGCTTATTAACTTGGAAGGTTAAATGGTGTTATTAGTCCTGTACTTATGCCAAAATATGGATACAGTCCCTCAACAATGATTGACAATTTTTGTACCCATATTTTTTCAGATTTCTATTCAATCTTATCTTTAAAATATTTACATTTATTAAAAAATTATTAAAATAACAATATTGCTATAAATATCTATTATTTAAATAATAAATGATATTATTTTTGTTAATACTAATATTCATTATTAAAAATGTAAAAATATTAATGTTTAATAATATTCAAGAAATATTTAAAATTAAAATATTAAAGATTTTTTATTTTTAAAATTTTAAACATTTTTAAATTAAAATTAAATAAAATAATTTTACGTAATATAATAATATATTATGTCGAGTCAAATTAAGCTCGGACGTAAAAATCATGTCCAAAATATGGTTCAAGTCAAATTAAATCCACGAGTTTAACAAACACCTTTACCAAAAGATAGCTCTTTTTTCTAAAATTATGAAAGATGATCTTCATATAAGAAATTTCATTGATCAATAAATAATTCTATTGAGAAGCAAATGCAGGCTTAAATGGAGTTTATTTTCACTGTTAACTGAGCTGGCAAGACTTTGACTTAACTTAAGTGGCAAGTATCATCAATATAATCGCTTATATTGTGATAACGTGGAATTTATTTTTACGTGATTTGTTAATTTATGTTTAAAATTTTATCATGTAATTAATCAGTGCACGAGAAAGGATTTTTAGCGATGAAAACATTTTTGATGAAAATATTCTGTCGAAAATAAGGCAATAATTTTGATAAAATTTAACTGTTTATAGCTTAAATTATGCCGAACATAGTTCTTATTTTCGATTAAATTTAATTATTTCTAACAAAAAAACACTGTCGAACATAGTTTGGAATATTTTCAACGAAATTCTAGATTTTTTGGCGACGGAAATTGCTAATTAGCAACGAAATATTTGCAATAGAATTATTTCGTTGGTAAAATTTTGGCGTGAAACTATTCATTCACTCAAAGTTCATTTCCAACAAAATTTCCGTCTTTTATTGCGAAAAAAATTCCCATTTTCGGGAATTGAGTGGAATATTCTATGGGAAACATGTTTTCGACAAAATTCCATCGTAATCATATTTTTGACAGATTTCTATCACAAACATATTTTCGATGAAATTTCGTTGAAAATATTTTTGCTTGCCTTGAAATGGAAATTATTCGTAAAATATTTTCGATAAAATTTTCGTCAAATATAATTTTCAGACGGCGCTTCCATACAACATTCTGCTTGCCTTGAAAATGGGAATTGTTGGTCCTAAAAAAAGCAAAAATATGTTCAATGGAATTTTTTTTTTCCCAAAACTAGTCCGCTTGCCTTGAAAATGGGAATTGTTTGTCTCAAGGCATGCGGAAATATTTACCATCGTAGTCATTGCCATTTAGTGATTAGGTTGAAACCTTTTTTCAGACTTTGATAATTTATATTTTTGTAATATATTTATTTATTTTATCATATAATAATTGTATTTAAATTTTTTTTATTTATATTAATTTTAATATATTTGTAATTTATATTAGATAAATTTTAATAATATATTCGTGTCATATCGTATTTTTTAACTTTACGCGTCTCATATTTATATAATTGTATCAAAATTATTAGATTTATTTTTTTTCTTACATAGACATTTACTGTTCAGGCTATTGCGCTCCTTGCCCTCCACATCTGTTGTTCCTACCGTTGTTGTTTACCGATCAAAGTCCCGCCCCCTCTTTTTCGTTTTTCCTTTACACTGTTCTTTTGACATCGTTTGTTAAATGTTTACGCCATTGCCTTCTACAATCAAGTTGTCTGTCACTCCTTGCGGTCGGCTTCGTCAAAGTGCGTATGTACTTATTTTATTTGAAATTGTTTATCTCTTATATTTGCTAATAGTTTCATTTCATGCAAGCCCTAGCATTCAGCCATCTCTTGCTCATCATTGGTTCGTTCGTCAGAAAAATTTTGTAATACCTTGAAACAATTATAACATAAGAAAATACCACAAATAAACTTATAACAATTATAAAAAAAAAAAAACACTTTACAATATCTTAACACACTTGGCAAGAATTTGCCTTCAATTGATCGTCAGTCGAGGGGATAACTTTCAATTTATTGTAGAAGATATGATCTGAGATGAGAAATTAAACTGAAAGGAAAGCTACAATGAGTTAAATTCAGTAAATTTTTCTCTGAGTGAGTAATTTCAAACCGGATGGCAAAGCCCAAATTGCACTCATTGACCCTTGAGCCTGCTTATAAGTTGGACATCTCGTCCCACAAATCCCTTTCAGACTTGCCTGGAAGCCCAAGTCTATTTTCATCAAAACTTGACCCAATTCACTAACAATTCTTTTGCAGACTACATCAGGTAATCTAAGCATTCGAGTTCTATTCGTAAAATATTATACATTATAATTATATTTAAAATATTATATATTTATATAAATTTTAATATATTAATAATTTATATTTATATTTTGATTTTAAAATTTTTTTGGTTTTATATTTTATTTTAATTATTTGTTTAAAACTAATGACAATTGCATCTTAATCAAAAGATGAGGTAGAAAAGAGAAGGCAGATTTCTAATGGTCCCCAAAATACTAGGGAATAAAACAAAGAAAGTGTCACCAAGCACAATTCATTCACTAGAGCAACCCAAATTCCTTAACTCACGTCAGAGTCCAAAAACCAATTTTTTGTCATTAAAATAAGCAAACAGTTATGCAATTTTATTACAAAATGTATTGTGTAACATGGATCATAGGGTGTTGGTTTAGTTCTCTTATAATTTTAAATATTTTACGATTTTATGATACAAAATAAAAATAATTAAAATATAACAATTTTATCTTTATTAATATAAAAAAAGTGATTAATTTAATATCATCAGTCAACTAAGTAATTGTTTTTACCAAAACAATTCAGATTAAAAATAATAAAAGTAAATAAATACAATATAACGATATTTAAATATTTTAAAAAATTTTTACTTTTTAAAATTTAAAAGTTATCCTTTTTCACGAGAAAATTACTCATAACCTTCATTAAAAGAATACAGATATTAATTAAAAATTTTATTTGTTATTTATTTTTTAACACACAAAATAAAAATATCCACTTCTAATAAATATAAATATATTATAATTTATGTAAAATAAATTATTAATAAAAAAATTATTAATGTGACGCATGTAGTTGATCTAAGTTTGAAAGGCTTCATTATAAACAGTTTCTAAGAGATTATTATTACTTTAAACATTCCTCTCTTACTTTGGATTTAGATTCTTATCCCTAATAGCCGATCACAAAAATTAAAAAAGAAAAAAAAAATCTTATCGAAGTCTTTGATTCACTTTAGTCCAAAAACCAGATTCTTCTACTAATATTAAAATTAAGCATTACAAATCAAAAGAAGAAAAAAGGAAAGTCATATACTCCCACCATATACAAACATCTAAACCTAAGAACCAAAGTCTAAATAAAAGAACACACAACAGTTTCGCTCACTTGAATAAAGCAAATAGAATGAGGGGTGTCTTTATCAGATTCCTTCCATCTAAATGGTTTCTTTCTTCTCTTTTTGACCATTCCCCCAGCCCAAGATGTGCAAAATTTTTCCCATTCCTTACCGGTGAAAGAAGCAAAACTTGGGATCACATGGATCAACTTTTTCTTAAAATTTCCACACTTTTTTAACACTAAAAACACCCAAAGATCATAGCCCGTCTAAATCATTCAAAAATTCTAATATGTTCATAGAGACATTTGATCTTTATATTACACTAATATCTATAACACTTCGTTTTTGGCCAGATTTTCCCCCCAGTGTACACAAAATTCATAGTCTGTTTCTGTTGCTCCTCTCTGCAGCTATGGAGAGGAGCCTTGATACACCCTGAGTCCAAACATCATACTCCCTTTGGTTCCTGCACTCGAACTCAACAACGCCCCGCATCACTGTCTTCAACCCGAAGTACCTCCGGTTCTCTCCGCCCTCGAGCAAGTGGCGGCCGGGCCATGCCGGCATATCTTTAATTACCTCCATGACCACATCTACAGAAATTTTCAATAAAAGTGATGAAATATTAAAGATTTAAAGTTCAAAGGACAATCCCTTTTTTGATCTTTTCTTTTACTTTAGTGACTTTTCTCAAATCCCCAAATGAAACAAAGACCCAAATCTATTTCTGCATTTTTCTTTTCACAGTTATTAGTGAAAGACAAAAGAAGATGACTTACTCTTTTTCTTTTTTTTGATGGTCCCAGCTACATGTCTGCTCTTCATCTTTAACATAACCTGAAAAATAAAAAGTTTCAAAAGAGTTAAAAGAATGCATAAAAAGAAGAAAATAGAGCAAATAGATCAGTTTTATCTCATTATGCTTTTAATTAGATTTTTAACTTTTGTTCAGGACTTCTAATCCTCTCAGGTTTCAGCATACATTATCATTATCTGAAGCACCGTTGATTCCCCAATAATTGAGCAATTTGATCTTTTCATAAAGGTTTATCAAAGAAACATGGCGGTAAAAAAGGGCTTTGATACCCGAAACTTGAGTGTGAATATCAAATGCGAATACGTGTTTGACACAATATGTTTAATTTTTTAAGATATTTAAAAGATCATGTCTTCATACCTTATCTAGTGTGTCAAACATGAGTCGGACAAAGAAACTTTAAAAATAAATAAATAAATAAAATGTCATAACAACATAGAACAGGGGTAACCTTACCTGGTTCATTCTGTTTATATAGACAGAGACAATCTTCCAATGAAGATCACCTGAAACAATCAGAACCATGAATTAACTAAATCCGTCACCACCATTTGAAGCTAAAATGGCTAATAAAAACAAAAATGAAATGTTCTGATTATCCCCCATTATAAGTTGAATGCATTTTAATAAATAGCTTGAAAGGAATGAACCAAAATCTACAAAACACTTGAATCAAACAACCTGTAAGAAACAGTAGGACATGCATCAATGAAATCTATGTTACTAAGAATCAGACATGTCAGACACAAATCAATTAGACACAAGTATGTTCAATTTTTTTTAAGAGTTCCACATGCATAGAGGATTTTTGAAGGATCACATTCTCATAAACATCAAATACTTCAAGAAAAATTGAAAGTTGAAGCTACATAAATCAAAATTACCTTTTCTTGTGCGTTTGAGAAGCTCACAACCTCTAGCAAGCAATTCCCTGCTGCACATTCCCAAGAAGTTCTCTTCAGGAAGAAGCTCCCCACTAAAGCTGCCATTAGAGTTACCATTGCTCCCATTGCCACCGCCTTTCTCGACAGGAATAACGGCTGCTATGTTCCATACCTCCTTCAGGGCCCTTGCTTTCAAGGTGGCTGCCCCTCTTAATGCTAAAACATGAATTCAACCATTTAATTTAACAAACGAAAATATATGCACTGAACAAAACTAAATTTCATTGTGTTAGATGTTGGATTGTTTGTCATTTACCTGTTGCTGCCCCAGCATTTAAGGTAATGATATCTCCGGCAGACCGGACATTAACAGCAGAGCTGATCACAGAGGCCAAATGTTCACGCTCGGCCCCCATGGCTTCTGCCGTCTCCACGCACTGTGCAGCAACAAGGGCGGCAGCCGATGCAACAGCCATATCCGTTTTCGCCATCTGCTCGTCCTTCCCAGCACTTGAGGAAGCAGCAGTCGCCGCGGCGATAGCCGCCACGGCTGCCGCAACCCCGGCGACGGAAATAGCAGCATGTAGCTGAGCATTATGAGCCCGTGTTTCTTCCTTTTTCTTCTCCCGCCTATCCTTCAGCCATCGCCCCATTGTCTTTCCACCACCTGCCACGGCAGTTGCTGCAGGAGTAGACGCCGCTGCAACCGCCGGGGTTGTACGAAACTGCGTGTTAAGAGAATTACCGGCGCGGCAAATTTGCTGCAAAGGTAAACGTAATTCAACATTAAAAAAAAATATATTCATATTAAGATAATAACCATTAACCACCGACATTGAAAGGGCAGTTTAAGTTGGGGTTCTATAAAAACACTAGATCATTAAATGAAACCTCTCAAATTTGTGATCGATAACGAATCCCTTTGGGGACCAACTCATCCAGCGTACCTAATCCTACTAAAACGACGGTGAAGATTTTGGAATAGAAACTAAAAGCAAGCAAGGGTAACTTTGATAATCCCAATATATATATATATATATATATATATATATATATATCTATATACACGCACACACAC
>JBBYHL010000022.1:16536758-16554063 GCA_038381835.1 Adansonia madagascariensis | reverse complement strand
TATATATATATATACACACGCACACACACATACTCGACAAAGCGGAATCAATAGATTTCTTTCAGCGAAGGTAAACCAAAAGAAAAAAATTTACATAGAAAAAAGTGATGCAGAAACACATGATACAGTCTCACATTCTTTTCTGTCTCTAGTTATATTGCATTTTTCTTAAAATAATCATATCAGATAGTCATATAAAACACATTCAAACGTAAATATGAAATATAATCCTTTGCAATTTAATAGCTGACGTTACAGCGAGTTAGGTACAGATATGCGTGTGTTAACAAAAGAGCTTTGGTAACAAAGAAAGCCTGAGATTTATGTTTCTAAGTCAGTGACTCAGGAGCTCAATACGTGCTCTTTTGTACTGCCTCAAAGTGTAAAACAAAAATAAACACTTGCCTACAAAACTTATAGTTCCTTCAAAGTTTAAAACCAAATAATTCCCCAAATGCTTTTTTGGGGGGTTTGTCTTATCAAATTATTATTCAATGTATTGTTCACGTTTTAAAGAAAGTTTATTAAAAGCTTATTACAAACCTTAACATCATCAATCTCTGAAGGTGAAACTGGGGGACTATCTGTTAAGGAACCACAGCTTTGAGCTCCTGTTAAAGGTCCGCTGCTATGAGATAGCCTCCCCAAAGTTCTTGGAGATAATTCTTGCTGCTAACAACAAAAAAGACAATATTAAATATAAGAAAAAAAGGATTACATTAAAAACCAAAAGCTTAAAAGAAAATTCATTTGTCTTGACATGCGGAATTGTTCTGCTAAACTTACTTACCGACTGTGACATGATTCTTTCCATGACCATCTGGGAAGTTTCAGAAGAAGCAAAAGAAAAAGGGTTGCCTGAAACTACGCCATTGTCTTCGAGCTCGCCAGCCATGTCTTCTTGAATAACAACGTTACCACTCGAAGAACCTTTTAAAAACGTTTGATGAGAACCGGCAGCTTGGGAAGAAGACGCAACAGATAAAGCTCTTGAAACCTCCAGAGCCGAAACACTCCATGAACGCGACAAGAACTCCAATGGTTCACGTAGCATCTCCGGTGCCCTGAACGGCACCGGCAACGGTTCCGGCCTCCACCGTTCGACAACCGGCTTCTCCATTTTCTTCTGTTTTATTTTTCAAAGGGAAGTTTATGGGACAGAAGGAACTGAGTTGAGTTTTAAAGAGGGTAACAGTGACGATGAAACGGCCGTAAATTTTTTGGGAGAGATGTTAAAGTCGTAATTTTGAGCAACCAGAAAGGATAAAATTGGAAATATAAGTTTTCTTTTTGTTTTTAAGTGTGGAAAACTTGACAACGAGAGATTTGGACGTGACGAGCTAGGTAAATTACGAAAATGCCACTTATTCTTATTTATTCTTTATTTTTACTTTTTCAAAATTTATATTTTCTTTTTTTCTCATAACAATAAATTTATATAATAATTTGAACTGATTATTTTAAAATATAATTAATTTATAAACATATAAATATTTATTTAAATTAGTTTTATAAAATCTATTTTTATTTTTTCTTTACTTTTTCATTTTATCTTCTTTATAAATAAACTAAAACATAATTAAAAATTTATAAATTATTATTTTTATAAAAATAATTTAAATTATAATATAATTATTAATATTTTATTTATTGATAAAGAGGATAAAAAAGAAAAATATAATATAGAAAAAATTTTAAAAAATTAATGTCAATAAATATTTTATATTAAAAAATTAATTTAAATTATAATAGAAATTATTATTTAAGTTTAAATTAATTTATAAAGATGACAAAATTAAAAAAAAGGAAAGTAACAAAAGGGTTAAAATATTTTTATAAAAATAATTTTGAATAAATATTTTATATATTTAAAAATTAATTATATTTTCACAAAATTAATTTAAATTATAAATATAAATTATTTTTTACTAAAAATAAAAATTTTAAAATATATATGTATATATAAAAAAAAAAAAAAAAAAAAAAAACATGTCAACAATCAGCAATCCGTGAATGGCAGTTAATGTCATCAATGCCAAATTAATTATAAGCTTTATCTTATTACAAGATGAAAGATTGAAGGGATTTTCCAAACTGAATTACAGTTGATAGCTACTAGGGAAAGACAATTGAAAGTACCTTGGTATGTAACCTTTGGGTAGCTACTTCAGTATCTGGTCCCGGTAAAGCCTGTGGGGTTATACAGACTTTTGGGTTGGGTTATAGCTTACGTGGTCGGGGCTTTTTAACCATTGTGCCGTTAATAACTATTATCAAAATACTTTCATTTTAAAATATATTATCAAATTTTTTTATTTTTACACAAAATACGGATATTTTATAATGCAAATATGCTGCTTTTTTTATATAAAGTATCGGTATTTTATGTAAAATATATAAAAAATAATAATATTTTGATAATATGTTTCAAATTAATAGTATTTTGATAATAAGATTAAATATTAACAATAGAATGTCACTTTATCAGTAATTGGTTCATTACAAGTTGAGTTGAATTATAACTTTGACTTAAAATTTATGATTCCAAATTAAATTTGAGTTTGATTGAATTATATTTTTAAAGTTTAAATTCGATTTAAAATAAAATAAAACTATTTGAACTTATTTAATTAAGCTTGATTATTTAGAAAAAAATGAATTTAATTTTTATGCTTAATTTCAAACTATATTATTTATGTTTGAGCTCGAATTGAAATTTTTTTTTATATATTTAATAATAAAAAAGCTTAATTAAGCTCTCGAGCTATTCTAATCGAGTATTAAGATAGTCGAACTCATTAACTTGATAACTCGAGCCTCTCAAACTTGAGGTTGGCTCGACAATAACCTAATGAAATTCAATTTTTTTCAAATCAAATTTAAATAACTTGTAAATATAAATATCTTATTTATATCTTTATTTTTGACCCTGACTCTAGTTGGGGTTTGAGCATTTACTTGATTCGAATCTACAATTTTAAAAACCAAACAAACTTAGGGAGTTGACAAAAATACGAAAGAGAAATCGAATTAACAAAACAAATATTAATTGGTTCGATAGTTTATTTCAATTTATCACTCATATTGTGTTTGGTTGGATTAGATAATATTAATTAAATTTAGATATACTTAAATAAAAAATAATATATTTATATTTAATAAAATATTGAATTATTTGATTCAAAAATTTTAAAAGTCATAAATAAACTGAATAAACATGCTAAATCTTAACTATCTAATGGAATAAAATCTAATATAAACTAAATAAATTGAACTAAATGAATTGAAGTTGATCGCTTTTGATTGGTTTCTTCGATAAATCGAAATTTTATGTACCCAATACTAAGATGGCTCCTAGGCGGGTAAAACTTGCGCTTGTTGGCATTCTTGGCTGTGTTATCAAGTCGGATATTTATATTTTTTATAATATTTGAATTTAAATTTATATAAGTATTTAAAAATTTAAATATATTTATTACTCGTATTAATTTGTATATTATTATTTAAATCGGATAAAATAACATTATCTAATGAATATTCACTAAACATCGAAATTTAATAAGTAATTAATTTTAGAAGTCAAGGTTCAATTATTTTAATAAGCATAATTTTTGCATTTTATAAATAAATGTTTATACACTATAAAATTTAAAAGAATTGAGAATGACCAAAATTATCTACAAAAGATAAAAATTTGTCTCTAAAAGTTTTAGAGACGAAAAAATAGTCTATAATAATCATCTTTTAAAATTATATCTGTGAAAAATTTTAAAGATAATATTCGTATTCAACTATTAAATTTAAGATAGAGAAGACTTTTTTTTAATATCATCTTATCTTGTTCCTAAAAATATTTTATTTTAACTGATAATCTATTATCAGTAAAAGAAATACGAATTTAAACAGTGAATTCAGATATTCGAATCTATTATTTATAAAAGTAATGCGAATTAAAATTTTAAATATACGAAAATTTATATCTATATTAATTTTAAATTCACTATGAATAATAATTATAATATCTAAATATTTATTCACTCAAAATTTATAATATATAAATTCATAAAAAATAAATAAAATAATTACAAATATTCGAATCTACAGTACTAGTAAGGTGTAAATTCATCCATCCCCTCTTTTGACATCATCTAGGAGCCAAAAGGCTTGAAAGTTATATATATATATATATATATATAAACAACAACAACAGGCTTTTGCTTTTTTAATTATTTTGCCCTTTTTTTTATCTTCGCTTTTGACATTCTGTTTCTTATACAATGGAAAAGACCGAGACCTTGAGGACTCTTTGCCTCACTTGCTTTTGCTTTTTCCCTTTTTTTTTTCTTTTTTTTTCAAACGACTAACTTTATAAATTTGGGATGTTTACAAGTACACTAAACACAGTCACCAAATTAATGCATCTAATTGACTAGTCCATTAGACAAATTGACCTTATTTTACAAATCATTACTCGTGTTAAAAGGTTTTAAATTCGATTAATCAATATTAATATTGTAAATGTACAATAAATGAAAATTAGAATAATTAATAATTATTAGAGCAATCAATTATTATTAGAGTAAAATTAAAAATTATAATATGATTATTATACAATATTATCATAATTACAATGATTTTCTTTACAATTATTAGTAACTTTTATTTTTAACTAATGGAGAATCTGTGAAAGGTAAAAATCCTTAGACCACCCCTTCTTATTAAAAGATGAAAATTAACGCAACAATCCATCGTTACGTTTTTCACTTCAATCAGAAATGATCTTTGTGACCCGAATTGCCACTTCAATTACCTCAAGCTCTTTTACTTTTTCTTTTAGTCCTTTGCCACTCAAATCACTCCAAATTCTCTGCTTTCTTTTTTATGGCACTTTAAGATAGATTTTTTTATATATAATTAAAAATATAAGAATTATTTTTCCTGTAACATGATATCTGTCTGTCTGGTATGTTTAGTTGATTCTACTATAGCTATAGGAACACAAGATTCTAATATTACATCCTACAAAGATATCTTCTTTGGATCTTCACAATGTGACTTCAAATGTGCTATTAATTTAATTAAAATATATGAGATAGATCACAGAAAGTATGTCCCATGGCCCTAAGGTCAAATAAGTGGGCTTGAACAGTAAGATTATTCGAATATGTGGGGAATGTTTGTACTTCTTTAATGCAAGTCATGAAAACTTTCCTTTTACCAATGAAAAAACTGAATAATGAAGTATATAACAAAGAAAAGGAAGTTTAATTTCAACATAAGCAAAGTTTTTTTTTTTTTGAGGTTTATGTCAACTAAATAATTAAAGATCATGTTCTTAGGAGAGAATTAGGGAAAGGTATAGTAATGCTCTCAATTTTAACTCAAAACTAATTTGATTTAAATTTGTAATAGTTGTTGAGCGACAGTGCAATGACATATGTAGATGAAGGAGAGGTTTATATCCGTCGAATATGATTATAACATGAAAATTTTTTAAAGTTTTTATTTAAGTTTAAATATAATCTAACTCGATTTAAAATATTATTAAAAAAATATTTTTATATAAAATATTTTTATATAAATATTTATATAATTATTATTAAATTTAAATAAAAATTATTTTTATTAAATACTAATATTTTAAATTAAATTAATTTTAATTATTAAAATATAAGTTTAAACTTATTCTAATATCAATAAAATTCTTGAATAAATCTAAATCGAATTATCCTAATAAATCGATAAAATTGAACTTTGATCCCGCGTGATTTTGTAAGTTTGATCATACATTCCCCGGTTATTTTTACTGTTTAACTCTTTGACAACACATGCGACGTATTATTCAATTCTTTGATAATATGAAAAAAGCAAAAGCACGGCCCTCCGTCTCTGGCTATCCATGAGATGAAAGCGGATATGCATCTGGAGTCTCGTCCAGTCAAGAATTGAGATGACTTGAATCATTATGTTGATGGGTTAACTGTGAGACATATCTATGAGCCAATGGTTTTCACCAATTAGAAACCAATCATCAATCTATGTGCTATGACCATTAAGTAGTATGGTGCAGGAGTTATATTTAAAGTATAATATGTTTATAGATTTAATTATGTGTTTAGGTATTAATTAATGTTTTTTAACTTTTTTTTTGAGAAAATAATTATATCAAATCAATTATTTTCATGAAATTTTAAAAAAAATATTGTAATTATTACATTTTTATTCATTTTTGGAAGCTTAAAAGTGGCTATTGTCGTCTTTTAAAATTTTTTTATAATTATATAAATTTTGATATATTAATAAATCGTTTTATATAAATTTTAACATTTCATGTATTTACATTATATTTTTATTATTTTTTATTCATATTTTTATTTTTTAATATCATATAATTTTGTCCTGTTAAAATACCAAATATCCCGACCTCATAAACCTTAATTTCAGCCAAGTGGTGGGAACATTTCTTTAAATTTGGTATCCTAAAGATAAAGCTAGCACTGGCATGCTTGTAGTTGATGTAGCAAAGACGGGGAAGAGTGATGGAGAAAACTGAAAAACCTTTAGGCTAATGTGACCCAGAGAGAGTAATAATGTACTAATTTGAATAATTCTTATGCCACATATATATATATATATATATATTTGTACATACAATTAATTTGAATAATTCATGTGACACGTAATTCTCTATACATGCAAATAAATTTGAATAATTCATATGCGACAAATTATTTTTTCATACTCACAACAAATTTGAATAATATATATATATGCAACGCATAATTTTTTTAATAATTCTAATGTGACGTATAAATTTCATTTTCATTCATATATACATAATTAATTTGAATTTGCTACGCATAATTGTTTTTATACATATGACTAATTTTTGCGAATACATTTTATTTAAATAATTCTCAATTACGAGAGATAAGATCAATTTTTTTGTTAAATGATTGTTTTTAATATTAATATTATCACGTTGTGAGATATGAATAAGTATGATGCGAATATAATAAGTTGCCAATTAATTTTTTTTTTTTTGACATTATCCAAATCGATCAATTTAGTGAAACTTATATAAGTATAAGAACAATGAAAATTAAAATTATTAAAACAATTTTCATTCAAAATAAATTGTTAAAAAATGGTCACATTTTTGTTAAAGGAACATTAAGTCTTTAATTGGACGTGGAGTTGATATTACTTCAAATATTTGCAAAGCAAAATGCGTCCTAAAAGCTTAACTTTAAGATTTACTTCCTTAAGCTAGCTTAGAATAGTTAATTTTAGATTTTGGTTAATGGTTGTCTAAGCACAAGTTATATTTAGTTAAGATTTTATGTTATGAAATATTTTTACATTTAGTGTATTATTTTCAACAAATTAAATTGTAATTTCTTTTAAAGATTTGTATTTTTTGAGGTTATATTATATTAGATAGGTTATAATTTCTAATGCATACATTCAGTAGATTGACTATCAATTACTGCATTTAATATAAGCATATTTGTAAACAATAGATAACCAGTCATACTTAGCTTAAAAAGATTGATGATAACTTTCAATATCATTGGTTATTTCATAATAGCAACACAAAAAAAAAAAAAAAAAATTAAGTGAGTAACTCATTTTGATAATTCAGTCCCAATTCTCAACTAAAATATTATTCTTCGCCTTGATGTACCGAATTTGCATCCAACACATTGTAACAGTATTAATATAAATAGTTATTTAATTAACCTTAATAAATGTCATTTAAAATCCAGATTATCAATTTGACCAATACCCACCGAGTAACATTTCCTTTTAATTTTGATCCTTCGATAGCGAGGACAAAGGGATTTTTTTTTTTTTCGTTCAAAAGAAACGAAATGAGTTCTATCTTCCATTACTAACTTGTAACATATCATGGAATAATTTAAGAGCAATTTTTGAATTGAATAGGAAGATTGAGATTGCTAGACAACAGATTATTAATGGTGACGTTGATGCAATGAAGATGAGAGTTAAGGCCATGAAGAAGGTGTATGTATATCCAATTATCCATAGATAAGGTTCTTCTCCTTTAATGCAAAAACTAACATTGAGCATTCAAATGCACAAATGGGTACATATCTCCTTTCATTCAAGTTCTTTTGTGACTTGTCATGACAAATGGCATGTGCAAATTGATAGCTACCATCTACCAGGAAAATAATTGTGTCTATTTCTTTTATTTTTTGAGTATTTTTTAGATAAGATACAATTATATAATAAAAAAAAAAATTAAATCATACTGTAATATGAAAAATAATATGAATGTAATGCGCATACATAAACGTATTAAAATTTATATAAAATAAATTATTAACATATTAAAATTTATATATATAATTTTTTAAATATAATTATAACATATAAAAATACATAATTTCATGTCCACAATTTGACAGATCTTTTTCCTATTCTCATATGCCTACGGTGGATGTTTCTTAGCTTGTCATGTTAAATTAAATGAACATGGGCCAATTTAGGTTATATTTTATATTCATCCAAAGACCATGTCTCCTCTGTATATGATAAAAGTCATATGATTTGAAGAAAAAAAAATCTTATTTACTTTCAATAAACTTTTAGTCCAAAATCGAGATTAGCAAAATAATATTTATCTTTTAAAATATAATTAAAAATAATATATATAATAATTTTTTTAATTTATTAATAGAGTTAAAAAAAATTAACTTATCAGTGTAGTAAAATTAAACTTAAAAATAAAATAACTCAAATATATGATATTTGCATTAAAACATTTGAGTTGTCTTCCATGTAGGGTCATTGGCGAATGGTGTTGCATTTTTTATATAAATACTTTTTTTTAATTATTAATATTTTTACATCCCATTTTTACATGTTAATATGTTACAGTGTCTTGACACTCCGCTTTTTGTGGAGTCAAATTTCAATATATTAATTAATTATATATGTATATACAATGGGTCATTACTAGCACTTGAAATATAAATGTATTATTTTCTTTATTTTTATATTTTTTTCTATTTTTAAAAGCTTATTATATAATTTTATTTTATTCCTTTTTTAATTATTTTTGTACTTCTTAAGTTTAATATTTGTTGATCTTACTTAATAATAGATAAAAATTTTATATTAAAATATTAAATATAGATTTGTATATAAAAATAGTGTATAGTTAATTCATCATTAGCAAAAAAAAAAATAGTTTATAGTATAGATAATTTATATTATGGTATATATGCTACTTCATTAGCAAAAGAGGGGAAAAAAAGGAAAGAAAGAAAGAAAAGAAAAGAATTATTATTATTCATCATTAGAATTAAATTTTTTCAAGAATTGAATAGTATATCTTGTTCAACGAATTTGGCCTGTATTGGTTAAATTTAAGTTTTATTTTTAATGATCCATGTCGACTTAACTCAAATTATTGTTTATATAATAAAAAATAAATTTTTATTTAAATTTAATTATAAAAATATATAAATATTGATATAAAAATGAATTTTTAAAGGTATTTTAATTTTTTAACAATAACTCAAACCTTTAGGTTAAATTAGACTAAACTAAATTTAAGTTTAGATTTCAAAAAATCGGATTTAAGAACAGTGATGATGAGAATGGTGAGGAAGATATGAAAGATTCCAAGGTTTTAAGGAACAATATCTGTACTCTATCGTAATTTTTGAGTATATCCAGTAATTTTAAACATAATATCATTAGATAACACCAATATGATATAAAAAAAATTATATTACAAAATGTGACATAACATAAAAAAATAATACAAATATTATTTTTAAAATATAAATTATTAATTTACCAAGATTTATATAAATATATAATAGTTTAAATATAATTATGATATGTAAAAAAACACCACATGACTCAAATACTTGAGTTGTCCGGATATATTTTTGAGCCAAACCCAACTACAACATTTTCTTCATCATTCACTTTGGTCCCCCGAAAGGGAAAAAACCAATAGGAAAAAAGTAGCACTTATATATATATATATGCAAAAATAATATTTTTTTGAAATTTTATGCTGATATAGTATTGATGATGACGTTGTATTTTTGTCACGAGTGAAGTTTTAATTATTTATTGATTACTACATTAGCGTTTAATTAATGATGTTAGTTTAAGCGACTAACATACTTAATGAAATGAAAGTTTAGATAATAAATTGCTAAATTGTTTTCTAAATATTAAATTGAAAATTGAATTAAAGTATAGAGCCAAAATGAATATTTAATCCATTTCAAAATTTCGTTAAAACTTATTTAAGATGACTCATTGACCAACAAAAAATAGTTTTATGCATGTGTTACGCTAAGCACATTAAAAAAATAAGTGAATACATTAGTTCAATAATATAGATGAGAAAGAAAATATCTTTAGACATATAAGTAAAATTTTCATATATTGTATTAAGTATATATTTTAAAAAGAGAATAATGATTTTGTGACACGCACATAACTTAAAATATAAAAGATATAAGGTAAAGGCTCTCAACCTTATTTATTTTCTTCGGAAAATACTTAATGATTTTCAATGCCCCTTTGATTATTTGTCTTTTTATTTTTACCTATCTTACTTATAACATCTCTGGACTCTTATGCAACCAGCTTCTTTTGACAACCAAAAAAAAAAAAAAGACATCAATGAAATTTCAAATCTCAAGTACTAAAATTTGATTTGGGTATTTGGAGGATAAAAGATTGAATGCAGATCATACCTTCAAATCAAACGCCATGTTTTTCTAGTAAGAGCAAGAAAGAGAGGATGATTAATTCATTCATGATTAAAATTACATATAATCCAATAAAATAGTTTTGGCCACTCAATCAAGAAGACTGAGAGAAAACCAACAATGGCTGATTCAATGGGGGCCATAGGTGCCTTTAAGAGTTTGTCTGCCGATTAGGAGCAAACCATTAGTTACCAACTTTAGACGATTCCTTAATGAATATGCCATCTCTCGCTAAAAACATGCAATTTTCTTTTTAATCAAAATATAATCTTTGAATGATAATAATGGAACGTAATAAATAAGAGTAACATAAAAAAATAATGAAATATAATTTAATTTCAATTTCATATTAAACATTTAATTTAAAAATAATTAATAATAAATAAAAAAATTAATTTAAATATATGATCATAAAAAAAATTTAAAATTTAACATACATGACATATCCCTACTTTATACTTATTAATATGCCTTCTAATTTATATCGCATGATATATATATATATATATAATCTAATTTTGCACTTTGCATTAATCATAAATCATTGTCATTATTATGAGAAAGGTATAGCTTTTCATTTAAACCTCTCCCCCTCTTCTTTGTTTAGCAAAAAGCATCATTTTCTCATCGGCAGTTTGGTATCATTCTTAAGATTATCACGATGATCTAATTATCATAACGACAAAATCATTACAATGATTTGATTATTACTAATTTTAAATTATTATATTTGTTATAATATTATAAATTATTAATAATCTTAAATTACTTTATTTGGTATTATATAAAAAGAAGATCAATAAATATGTAACCTTCGAAATAAGCTTATTATTAATAATATGACTATTAAATAAAGTAACAATTCAATTGGAAGAATAATTTATAAAATAAAGTTATTGTTCTATAAAAAATTACAAAGTTAATAATATATTAATATTTAATTATCATATAAGTTTTTTATGTAAGTGTTCTTGTATAAGATGATGAAAAATGGAGATTTATTTATAAAATTAAAAATTTGTAAAGGAACATATTTAATGAACCTCACTTTGAGGATAAATTTACTTTAAAATAATTTTAAATCTCTCTCTCGACAATAAAATTTTTCTTTTTTTAATAAAATTTAGATTATTTTATAATAAAATTTTAATCCTTTTTAATAATCTAAAATTACTATCATATAAATTCATAAAATTATTATCAAATACCGTAATTAAATCACTTTCAAAACTTTTTAAAGAATATTCTGTATTAAACACTACCATCATAAAAATACGTTATCTATTCGAAAATAAAATTGAATCCTTTGGCTTTCATAATAGCAAAAATAAATAAATAAATAAATGCTAAAATGATTTACTACCTTCACAATAAATAGCTAGCCTCAAGTGTAAGATTGAGTTTCAGGCTCCCAGTATTGCTGTCTAACCCAAAAGTGATGGTCTGGTCTGGTTTCAATTTGGGGTCTTACCAGCTGCAAACATTTAAGTTTTGGTTGAAACCAAAGTGAACTAATTTTATTGCACAAATTAATAATTAGGTGAAAGAGCGCTATCACAATAATGGGACACATATGCATCTGTCACCACTGTTAAATCAACTAAATGATAGAGATGACTTGGTGACCAGTGACCCCAATTTCCTAAGGGCGTGATTTCAGTAAGTCACTTCTCTGCACTGATAGAAATATAGTCGGCACTGTCAAAGCTCGCCTTCTTGCAATTTCGTGAAATAAAACAAGGGAATATTTCAAAAAAGTGAAATGGATTTAAAGTTATGAAAAACATGAAAATGGAAATAATTATTAAAAAAATATTAATTATCAAAAATATTAATTAAGAAACAGAAATTATTATTTTACTTTTACTGCTTGTACTTTTCGCGTGACTTCGTTGCAATTTAGAAGCTCGGTTTCACCCTATATATATTATAAATTATATATATTAAAAATATTATTTAAAAGTAATAAAAATATATTTTTTAAAATTTTAAATTTACAAAATAAAAAAATTATATTAATTCCAGAATTATAGTGAATAAAATACTATTTATATATATTATATACATTGAAACTACATTTAAAAAATAATAAATATGTATCCAATAATAAATAAATATATATTAGAACAGATATTTGATATATGTTTCGATATGCATAAGGTTAGTTCCTATATTAAAAAAATTGACCCAAATATATATTATATATAAATTATATTTTATATGTTCTAACTTCAAATATATAAATTATATATATATTAAAAATAATACTTAAAAATAATGAAAGATTAAAAATATTTTATACTAAATCTTAAATTATTATTTAAAAATAATAAAAAATAAAAAATTTTATATTAAATCTTAAATTACTATTTAAAAATAATAAAAAATAAAAAATATTATATTAAATCTTAAATTAATATAATATATACTCCCACATATTATATACATTATATATAATATATAAATAATATATTAAAATTCTATTTAAAATAATAAAAGATTAAAAATATTTTATATTAAATCTCAAATTTATAAAATAAAAATATTATCTTAAATCTATGTATAAAATAATCTCAAATTATATTAAATTTGAAATTACTATTTAAAATATAATAAAAATAAAAAAATTGTATTAAATCCCAAACTATATTTAAAAAATAATAAAAAGAAAAAAATTTAATCATAACTGAATGTATAAATGACCATAACTAAATGTATAAATGACCATAACTAAATGTACAGATTATCAAAATTGATATATTTAATTTCAATATATATTGATATATGTTTCAATATGTGAACAGTCGGTTCTTGTATTATGGGAACTAACCCAAACATATATCAGTTTTGATTACCTGTATATTTAGTTATGAGTATCTATACATTTAGTTATAGTCACCTATATATTTAGTTTTGATAATCTATACATTTAGTTATGATTATATTTTTATTTTTTATTATTTTTAAATAGTAATTCATGATTTAATATAAAATATTTTTTATCTTTTATTATTTTTTGAATAGTAATTCAAGATTTAATATAAAATATATTTTTATTTTTGTTATTTTTTAAATAGTAATTTAAGATTAATATAAAATATTTTAAAATATTTTATTATTTTAAAATAATATTTTTAATAGCTATAATTTATATGTAATGTATAATATATTATCTATAAAATGATATATATTATATAATATATAGAATATATAATACAGATAATATGGTAAGGGAACCGTCGCCTCTATGTATAAAAATACTATATATATTATATTATAACATATAATATATGTATGTTATTATATATATTATATATTAATTAAATATTTAATATAAAATATTTTTTTTATTATTTTTTAAATAGTAATTCATAATTTAATATAAAATATTTATTTTTTATTATTTTAAATATAATTCAAGATTTAAATATAAAAAATTTTAATTTTTTATTTTTAAAATAATATTTTTAATATATATAATTTATATATAATATATATTTTGGGGTCGGTTCTCTTCGTACAGGAATCGACCCTCCGTATATTGAAATATATATTAATATATATATTGAAATAAATATATTAGTTTTAGTCATCTATACATTTAGTTATGAGAATTTATATATTTAGTTATAATCACCTATATATTCAATTATAGTAATATGTATATTCAATTATAATTATATTTTTTTATTATTTTTAAATAATATTTTTGAAGAGATTATTTTGTAATTTAAGATTTAATAAAATATTTTTTATTTTATAAATTTGGCATATAATATAAAATATTATTTTTCTTTTATTATTTTTAAATATTATTTTTAATATATTATATATTATATATAATAATATAATTTAATTCAATATTTAATATAAAATATTTTTAATTGTTATTATTTTTTAAATAGTATTTTAAATATATATAATTTATATGTAACATGTAATATATAATATATACACATATATAACATATATTTCAAATAGTAATTCAATATTTAATATAAAATAATTTTATTCTTATTATATTTTAAATAATAATTTTAAATTTAATATAAAATATTTTTAGTATTTTATTATTTTTAATATATATTATTTATATATAATATATTATTCATAAATAATATTTGTAAGAAATATTTTTAATACAGCACAGTGCAACAAATTTTTAGCTTTTCATTAAAGGTTCTTTAGCCTTTGCAACTTCCTTCTTATTAACTTATTAACTTTTCATTTCTTTTATTTTAAAAATGTATTCCCTCTTTCACCTTTTTTTTTTTTTTTTTTCATAATTTTAAATCCATTTTGTTTCTTTGGAATCTTCCCATGAAACAATGAAGTGAAAATATTATGAAAGTAAAATGATAAATCTATAGTAAAAGAGTAGGATGTTAAGAAAGAGGGGGAATTCAAAAAAAGTTAAATGCAATAATAATTATTAAAAAAGTAAAAGTGAGAAAAATAATTTAAAAAATTATGATTATTAAAATTATTAATAAAAATTAAAATTATTTTTTGGTGCTTACTTTCATCTTATGTTTTGGTTTTTTTTTTTTTCCGTAGGAACCGATCCCTCAATAAAATATATAAATTATATATATTAAATTATAATATATAAAATTATATATATTAAAAATATTATTTAAAGATAACAAAAGATTAAAAATATTTTATATTCAATCTTAAATTCATAAAATAAAAATATAGTAAATCTTGAATTATAAAATAATCTCGAATTATATTAAATCTAAAATTAATAACTAAAAAATAAAAATAAAAATATTTTAAATTAAATATCAAATTATTATAAAAAATAAAAAAAATAAAAAATATTTTATATTATATTTTGAATTATTAGTTCATAAATAATAAATAATATATATTTATATATTTATATCTTAAATATATTTACAATAATATGAATTACTTTATATTTATGTATTACATATTATATATTTTATATATATTATATACATTATATATTACATATAATATATAAATTATATATATTAAAATATTTTTTAAAAATAGTAAAATTAAAAAATATTTTATATTAAATTTTAAATTATTTTTTAAAAAATTAAAAGAATATATATTATAGAGTACATATATAATATAATATACAATATTTTAAATATAATATAATAATATATTACATATAATAAAAATAAAAATATTTATATTAAATCTTAAATTATTTTTGAAAAGATTAAAAATAATATATCTGATATATATATTAATATAATATATATTATGTAATAAAAATAAAAATATTTTGTATTAAATCCTGAATTGCTATTTAAAAAATACTAAAAAATAAAAGATACTTTTCATTAAATTTTTTAAAAATAACAAAATATTTTATATGAAATCTCAAATTATTATATAAAAATAATACAAATAAAAAAATTTATATTAAATCTCAAATTACTATATAAAAATAATAATTAAATGTACGAATGACTATAACTAAATGTACGAATGACTATAACTAAATGTGCAGCTTACCATAACTAAATGTACAAATAACTATAAATAAATGTATGACTTACTATAACTAAATGTAAGATTCACTATAATTAAATGTACGACTAGTCATGGTGAATCGTACATTTTATTTATAATGAGTTATACATTTAGTTATAGTGAGTCGTAAATCTAGTTAAGGCGAGTCGTACATTTAGTTTTGATGAGTCGTACATTTAGTTATAGTTGTTTTCATACATTCAGTTGTGGTGAGTCATACATCTAGTTACGGCGAGTTGTACATCTAGTTACGGCAAGTCATGCATTTAGTTATAGTCATTCGTACATCTAGTTATGGTGAGTCATACATCTAGTTATGGTGAGTCATACACTTAGTTATAGTGAGGCGTATATCTATTTATGGTGAGTCGTATATTTAGTTATAGTCATTCGTACATCTAGTTATAATGGGTTATACATTTTAGTTATAGTGAGTCGTACACTTAGTTACGGTGAGTTATACATTTAGTTATAGTAAATCGTACATTTAGTTAAGGTGAGTTATACATTTAGTTACGGTGAGTCATATATTTAGTCACGGTAAGTCATATATTTAGTTATTATTTTTATATAGTAATTTGAGATCTAATATAAATTTTTTTATTTTTTATTAATTTTGATTAATTTAATAAAAATATCTTTAATTTTTTATTATTTTTAAATAGTAATTCAGAATTTAATATAAAATATTTTTATTTTTATTATATAATATATATTAATATAATATTTATTATGTAATTTATATGTAATATATATTATTTTAATTTTTTCCAAAAATAATTTTGGATTTGATATAAAAATTTTTATTTTTTATTTTTATGTAATAATTCGAGATTAATAAAATATTTTTTATTTTTATTATATATAACATATTATTATAGTATATTTATAATATTGTATATTATATATGTATTATATAATCTATATTATATATAATATGTATAATTGAAATATATTATATATAATTTATATTATGTATAATATATAATATTATTTTAATTTTTTAAAAATAATTT
>JBBYHL010000022.1:16484123-16536658 GCA_038381835.1 Adansonia madagascariensis | reverse complement strand
TATAATTTATATTATGTATAATATATAATATTATTTTAATTTTTTAACAATAATTTAAAATTTATATAAAATAATTTTTATATTTTATTATTTTTAAGTAGCATTTTAATATATATAATATATATATTATATATAATATATAATGAATATAATATATATAATGTATAATATATGAATATATGAATATATAATAATTCATATTATTATAAATATATAAAATATACGTTATCTATAGTACAAGGGAACCAACTCCCTCTAATATATATATATATATATGTGTGTGTGTGTGTGGGGTCGGTTCCCCTTCACCCCCTACATATATTTATATAAAATATATTATGTGTATAATATGTTATATATATAATATATGATATGTATTATATAATAATATATAATAATATCTAAAATATTTTTAATTTTTTATTATTTTTAAATAACATTTTTAATATATATAATTTTATATATTATAATTTAATATATATAATTTATAAATTTCGATGGGGTTCAGTTCCCTACGTAAGGAACTGACACTGAATTGCAGCATTGACAAAGGCAGCCAAAACATGAAATGAAAGTCAAGTTAAAAGATAGTTTTAGTCCATTTATTAATAATTTTAATAATTATTAATTTTTTGAATTATTTTGTTTGTTTTTATCTTATTTTTTGGAATTCTTTAGGAAAAAATAAGATTTGGAAAAAAAATAAAAAATAAAAAATATTTATATAAAATATATTACTACCTAAATTTGTTCATGATCGGGTCGGGCTATAACTCAAAAACTTTTAGCTCTCTTTGCATAGATATGGGTCGAGTTTGAAATTTTATTTTATTATTTATAATATAATTAAAATATTATTTAATATTTATATATTTTAATAATTAAATTTAAATAAAAATACTTTGATTAATAAATAATAATTCGTTTAAATTGAATCGACCTAAATTTATAAATATTTGATTTAAAACTCAATTCAAATCTGATTTATCGAGTTGCAAGGGTAAATTCGCTCTAAACTAAGCTTGTCCATAAGCCAAATAGCTTATCTCATCGAATTGAAACAAAATCCGAATATGTGATTTCTTGTTTCAAATAGATTCGTATAAGTATGAAATAGTATTTTGTATTAAAATAAATATATTTTTATTTAAATTTAATTATAAAATATATAATATTAATATATATAAATAAATTTTAATTAAATAAATAATAATTTAAATTTAAATAAATTTAATTTAATTTAATTTTTTTAATCTGTAATTCGATTCGATCTGTAGGGACCTTTACTCTGTACATGTCTATTAGTAATGCAAAGTACGGAAAAGAGAAAAAGAAAGCATCGGCAAAGAAGTATTTCAGACGCGAATAAAAAGAACCGGGAGAGAAAAGTGAAAGAAATAGTTCAAAATAAAATAAGTGGGCGGCTTAGGCAAGTAGAATAGTAGAGACACTGAAGATGTGAGCTCCTAGGTGTTTAAAAAAAAAAAAAAGGGATTTTGTACACCGACAATGTTGGGAAAAGAGATAGATTTTGGGCAACATTGGATCGTAGGGTTGGGTATAGGGCACTAGGACTATGGTCATGTCAATAATTATGATGAATGAGATTGAAAGTATACATATTTTTCTGGATTAATATATTTTATCATATTTTATAATTATAATATCATATAAATATTTAATTTAATAATTAATATATATTTTTTATTTGATGAGCAAAATTTTAAGTTTCTCTGTTTAAATATTAAAATTAATTAAAAATAATTATATAAATTTTAATATATTAATAAATAATAATTTATAAATTTTGATATATTTATATGATTTTTATGTTATTTTTTATGTTTAAATATTATTATTCTGTTTTTTGCATTGGTTTAGTACAGATTTTGGAGGGATGTGATGATGATTGATTGGGTGGAGTTTGAATGACAAAGGGCAGAGGCCTAGACGTAGTAATTAGGGTTTGTGACCGATTGGGATGTTCCTTAGCCACCTTTATTACTTGTCCATCAATCATCCCAAAAGTTTTTTTTTTGTAATTAAATAATTTCTAATAACTTTATAGTCAGTAAGTTCACTGATTTTTTTAATACTATCTGTTTCAATTAATTTGTTAAAATTTTTAAATTTCATATTTATTATTTTAAAAAATTTAATTTATTAAATTTTATAAAAATATATATTTAAAAAAATATTTTATTTATAATTTTTAAAATATATATTCTAAATTTTTATTAATAATAAGGGTAAAATAATAAGATGTTAAAATTAAAATTTTTTATTACCAAAAGTCTAGATGTAGCAATGTTATTGGGAGTTGTTGGGACAGAGGAAGTGATATTTATTATATTTGAAATATTTTATTTTTTTAATTATTTATATTTGATAAAAATAAACTTAAATAAAAATATAAGATATATTTTTTAAATATATTAAATAATTTATAAAAATTAATTATATTATGTTATATATATTTGTATGTGATACTAGTATCAAATATGAATAATAAATAATTGTAATAATAGTAGTGCTTTTAGATGAAAATAAAAGTAGTGCTAATTACATTTAATAATATTAAATATGATTATATAAATATAATATATATATAATAATTAAGCATGACTTAAATATGTATATTAAAATTTATATAATATAAATAATTAAAATGTCAAAATTTATATAAATATAAAATATTTTAAATAAAATTATAATTTGATAAAATATAAAAATATAATATAAAAATATATATTATAAAACACAACTCTCATATGAAAAAAGTAAAAAACGAGGAGATCTAAATCCAATTACCTTTGTTTTTTTTTTCTTTTTTCTTTTAATATCAAGATATATTTTAAAGATATAATAATGGTCAGAAGGCAAATATAAATAAATAAATAAATAAATAAATAAATTATATATCACGTGTTATTTTGGATCAAAGTAGCATCATGCATTTAAGCATATATATATTTTCATTTTTAAAGTTTGGAAATGTTGATTTTCAATACGAATTCTTTGTTCTAAATGAATAGATTGCTTGATAAATAGATTGTAACAGTCTGATTTTATTTGTTTATTTTAAGCCAAATAAACGATTATAAATAATATTATAAATTTCACTTATAAACAAACAAAACTAAAACAAATAAGCTTAGTTTAATAAATAATTGAAAATTAGTTTACTGTTGAATTATATTATTATTATTTGTACTTTATTTTATTTATTTATAATATAATTAATAGTATTTATGTTTTATTATTTTATATTTATTGATATTTAAATTTAATGATATTTATAGAATATTTTATAATAATTTAAATTTGACTTATTTGTTTGGTTAAGTTTGTTTGTTCATTGTTCTTGAGTATATTTTTTTTATTTAGAACATATTCAATTATAAGTTTATAAACATATTTGTTTAATGTTTGCAAATAAATTTATTTAAAATTAAATGAATCGAATCTGAACGCATTCAATTTTAAATGGACAAAACTTAAAAACAATTTTTAAATTAATAGTGATACAAATCAAACACAAATAGACTTAAAAATAAGCTGATGAATAGAAACCAATGTCTACTTGTTCAAAGCTCGGTTCTTTAATAACCCTAGCTCCATCAGACCATTTAGAATAAAATGTAAATTTGTTTTATTTTTTTAATTTGAAAAAAAAAAGATAGATTTTATCTTTGAGATTAAAGAATTTTCCACCTTTGAGGGAAAGATTGATGAGCACCCACCCACCCACCACCAAGCCAAGTCTTTTTGCTCCAAGTAGGAGCAAACATTTGGAATCACAAATGGTAATTCTGATAAACATGTTCAACATATGGGCTTAGTTGGTCCAGAAAGAATTGCTAGCTTAGGGAAAACAAATTCCACAAGCCCCACTAGACCCAAAGTGGAAAATGCTTCAACCCAACTTAACTATATGTAATGAATCTCTTTGTGTGACTTGGGACACATTAGCAGCTTAATTAGAGTTTCGGCTCCACCCAAGTCCTCTGAGTTGGGCCTCAAATAAATTGGGTTTTGTTCGTATTGCTCTCGGTCTCCAGGTTTAATGCTTGACTGCCATACGTAAGTATTTTATACGCTATAATAGATTGAATACCGAATGACCAAAGACCGATTGTAACTTTCGTTACTAAAACTAATAAGAGTTCAACGCCCTCTTATTCCTGATTAGTGTGCATTATTTTTCATTAGCTCACAATATCTTCAAATAATTCTCTTTTGAGCTAAAGTGATCTTTTTTTTTTTTACCAAAGAGGATTTTTGAAAAACTCAAAACTTAACTTAATTGATTCATTCAATCTTTCTTAAGAGATAACAATTAGTAAATTTAAAGTTCGAATTCCTACATTTATAATTCCTTTCTTTATCCTTAAATTTTAGCCTCTGTTGAAAAAAAAAAAAAAACTTTTGGGGTGGGAAATGGGTTACCTAAGTTCTAGCCCAAGTTTCATGATCCAGGAGGAGTCATGAATTCTCTAGTAGTTGTGTACTAGAATTTGACTATTAGATATAAAAGTATGATATTATCTTCAACCTGCAATATGCTTTTTGTAACCAAAACCGTAAAGTTCAATGAACAAAACCAAACAATACTTTGCTTGGTGTGGACCATGACACCAGGCATGCCTCAAAAACAGTCCTGATGCCACAGGCCAAGTAGTGAGAGACACGCCTAGATGAATTTGTGTATGCATGGTAAAAATTCACGTTGTAGTTCTTCCTCTTTGAACCCCCAAGGAATAAAATTAGCTCAGAATAAATTACACCAAACCAACACGAAGCTCAGAATCTCATAAATGGCATAACAAGAAATAATACAACCTAGTAAATAGCTGCCATCAAGCTATAAGTGAACTCCATCGAAAAATCTCCTATAACATTGGCAAGAACAAGCTACAAGAATTGATTCCTCCTAAACGCTATGGCAATACTTATTGATATGAGCTGAAAATTTACATAGAAACATAACAACTAACTATAATAGCCATAGGACAACCAAAAATGCTACCGCTTGATGCTAGAATTTTCTATTTGCTATCTGGATCATGTGAAACTCGGAACTCTGAGAATCAGCTTTTAATACAAATCAACCAACCATAGCCAGCAATAATACCGACATTATCACCCAATGACAATTTCCTAGCAGCTTTGAGCAGGCTGAGAAAAATAGAAAGCAGTTATTATCATTCATGATACAATGTTTATATGCTTCCCAGAAGTAAAAAACATATGGAGAATTTATTTTAATATTAAAAATGGAAAAGCACACCAAGACAATGAGAGAAAACAATAAAATGGATTTGTATCTTTAAAAAGATCGTCTTTGTATTCTAGATCAAATAATGATTAAATATGCTTAGAAGTAAGATAACAGTTTTTTCTTCGGTTCTTAAAGTTCAGGAGATAAAAAAGGTGGAAAGAGGCTGCTTTTTAAGATGGTTACAAATTATGTTACTAAGACTTAGGTGTGAGTGTCAGACATGGGTATGTTCAATTTTTTTCAAGATTTTTATGTATTTAAAGGGTTCTTGGAGGATCATATCCCCACACCCATCTTTGGATATGTGTCAAACAAGAAAAATGAAGAGTTGCAGCAACATATGTCACAAAGTTCTCAGATCTACCAAAGAGGGAAGTAAATTGAAGAAAGAAAGCAATAGAAACACATTTAAATCCATTTATGAGTATCATAACATGCTGTTTTTGTTTTGCCAAAAAGGAAAGAGGCCTATGTGCCGAGTTTTTACCTTGATTCACATCATTTTGAGACGATGTTGGTGCCGTGGAAGTAGACTTATTTGACATGGAGATCCCAAGGTCTGCACAATCCAGTCCAATTGCACCTTAAAACCACAAGGTTCAAACTCGATTAGCAATTTTCTTTAGGAAAATCCAATTGGAACATACCATGTAACCATTCGGAATTGACACTACACTAAAACCAGAAGCCTATGCTTTACAAATAAATACCTCTAGAATTCTCTTAGCTATTTATGGGAGCGTGTTCTTACATTCTCTGTAGCATGGAAAGGCAGAGACGTTAAGAAGATTAAAATAACCCTCTGAACATTTGCAATCATATGTAAACAGTGATGTCTTATTGCATGATCCGCCTCCGCAATTAGTCCAGCGGCAGACTGTGAAACCATGAAAAAGTCCATTAATATTAAGAAAAAAGATATCAAATAACCAAGAAGAAAGCGTAAATGGTAAAGAGCTTACTATCAAAGATAGAATGATTTGCTTTGACTGCCTTCTCTTGCACCGGGGAGGGAGCTGCTGCGCAAGCAGTATTGAGCGTACCTAAAATCGGCGAATTGTCAGCATCATCAAAATTCAAAACCCTGAAATAACTTGATTGCTATTATTATATAAATGTGAATTAATTGATCACATAGCCAGATCAGCAACCTATAACTTTTTTTAAAGGAAGATTAAGCTTTACAGTCTTTGACTTAGCTAAGATTTTAAAATACCAAATTGACAAGTGTTTGGACCCCTTTTTCAATACACAATCCTGAGATGATTCGGATGTGATTCGTGTGCATTGCCAACTTGAATTAAAATATTGATTCCTTTTAGTCGTTCATATTTCTAAGCTTCCTTCATCATCGAATCTAAATATAGCTTTTGCCTCCTTAGCAGTATATCTAGTCTAAAAACAAGACTTACCGCTATTCTTAGTTATAAAAGGAGGTGAAAAACAACAATCTAACCACCCTCACATGATGTAGCTGGGGTTAATCAATGGTTCAAATCCACTCTATTTGAATCCCCATAACAACCCCAAGGCCAGTTCTAATTTCCACAAGCTAATAAACAATCAAGACTCCATTGCATAGGCATCATCAAATTAATGCCAAATTCAGAAATCATTCATGATTTGATTATACATAGAAACCATAACCAATACACAAATTACTTGTATGAATTGAAACACAAAGCATTTGAAGATGAACAAGTGCATTAAAAGTAAGAGAAAAGGGCAGGCAGAGCTTGATTTACAGTTGGGAACAATGCAAGGGAGAAACTTGGGATGATCATCAGTGTCAGCAGGAGTTTGTTTCCAACCAAGATCACATTCACAGGTATAATAAGGGAGTGTTCCATTTAAAGAAGGCTTGCATTTTCCTTTTCCACATACAACTTCTTTGCATACATCATCTGCAACAAGTAAAAAAAGAAAAAAAAAAAACAAATAAAAACATGCTCAAAACTCTTTAAAAAAATCAAAAATCAAGAAATACCCAACCTAATAAAAGACACAAAGGTCTCAAAGCTAATCAGCCAAAAACAAAAGATTAAAAAAATTGAAAAGGGAAAGTAACAAACCAAACATGGGTGACCAAAGAGGGGATAAAAAGTCAGTTTTAGCAAGCTGAAGACGAAGAACAAGAAAGATTGCAAGGAAAGCAAGGGACTTCAGACAAGCCATGACTGGAACATGCAAGGATAGCTGAGAATGAGAAAGAGCAAGAGAGTGTGGGATTAGAGGAAGCTGGAAGAAACGAGGAGTTTGCAAAACAGGGGGAGTTCTTTTAGTGATTGATTCTTGGAACATGGAGGTTAAAATGTTTAATTACGTGGCGTGGACTCCGGTTAAAGTTGAGTTGTTGATAGTTAAAAGTTCCAACTTCCGCGTTCCAAGCTTGGTTTTGCTGCGGTAGTTTTCAACTTTTCATTTCAAACTAAGAAAATGGGAAAGACTTAGTTGCATTAAATTTTAAGAGTCGAAAATCCCATCTAAAAGGGTATAGCAATATTATATAAATTTATACGCGATTAATAAATTAAATAATATTATTTTATAAAAAATTTTAAAATAAATATTAATAATTTATTTTAAATAAGATAATATTATTTAATTTTGTTGATAGTGTCTAGATTTATATATTATTAATTCATTATATATAAATTTTAATTTTAAAATTCATTTGATAAGTGTAAATTTATTCATGGGTTGAGGTATCTACTTAAATTTAAAGATTTATCCTATATTTAGAAAGATTTAGATATAATATTAGACATAAAAATAAGTTCGGACAAAAAAGATTTGCTTAAAAAAATGAATCAAACCTTAGTTCTAACATTTAGCTGAGCTTGCTCGATCCAACTTATTTTTCAATTATATAATATGTTATATATATTATGTAAATACATCATATAAAGAATAAATATATATTATAGCCCAAACATTAAAAGTATGTTATTATCCATGTTTAAAATTTAATAAAGATATATTTATTAAATATTAAATAAAAATAATATTTTTTAAATTATTTATATAAAAATTTCGACAGGCTTTTGGCAAAAATTGAACAAATATATATAATGATGATATCAGACCTAATGATTCGTGTTGTTGTTTCATATATCATTTTATACATGACACGTTTAACTGAAATAAAAATACGATACGATTAAGTAAACATATCTAATCCTAAAATACTAACACGGCGTGATTATTATACGTGTTATACACTACATAACTAATATGTTTTTAAATTGAACTATTTAAATTAGATACAATACTATGTGATTATAACACAAATAAAATGAATATCACCTTAACATGAATGACAATTCCTTTAAGAACCAACAATAAAGTTTCTAAGTTTTAATTGTTTGTTTTGTCCGACTTTTTTTAAAAGCTATTATGAAGTTTTTATGAAAAATAAAAGCTTTGTAAATTACGTTGGAGTTATTTGATAATTTTATTTTTATAATTTTTTTTATAAACATTGGGTTACATTTTAATGAATGAGTATATTTTTTTGAATAAAAATAAAAATTACGTAAAAATCCAGCTTATCTTAAAAAAAAAAAAAATCCTATTTTTAGCTTTTTTAAATTCTTTTTTTCTTCATTTTATTCATTAAAAATAAGTTAACTTTTTAAGGGCTTCTTAAAAACTAGCTTGATTTTTAGTATTAAAGAGCTTTTAAGCTAAAAGAAATCAAGTCAAACAGGCACTTATAGAAAA
This sequence comes from Adansonia madagascariensis, assembly GCA_038381835.1. Lineage (NCBI taxonomy): Eukaryota > Viridiplantae > Streptophyta > Magnoliopsida > Malvales > Malvaceae > Adansonia > Adansonia madagascariensis. The sequence goes on along the minus strand of JBBYHL010000022.1, from coordinate 16,527,654 downwards.
ATAAGAGCTTTATAAACTAAGTTAGAATTGTTTGGTAATTTTATTTTTATAAGTTTCTTTTATAAATGTTGGGTTATATTTTAATGAATAAGTATATTTTTTGAATGAAAATAAAAATTATATAAAAAGCTATTTTATCATTAAAAAAAAAATCCTATTTTTAGCTTTTTGTTTAATTTTTTTTATTTTGTCCATTAAAAATAAATTAATTTTTTTAAAAAAACTCTGTTTAGCTTGATTTTCACTTTTAAAGAGCTTTCAAGCTAAAAGAAATCAATCCAAACATGCACTTGTACAATAACCAACGTTTCTAGATCTAGTTTCTAGACAACCCAGCATCAGCAAGGTACATGTAACTTAGAGAAGCATCAAATTAATATGAAAAAACTTTCCTTGACCAAGAAAATTACAGAAGCTGCAAAAACATGTAATTGATGTTATAATATAAAGATAACAATGTAGGCAAATAAGTCAACAATCTAGAACTTTAAGTGCTTTAACAAATTCTAAAATCTTTAAGTTCTTAATACGGAAAATACTATCCAATTCTAGCAATTTCACAAGTGCCGGCGTCAATAATTCAACACTCAACATAACACAATTCTTAAACAACATAAGAAATAAGAATTCAAGATAACTAATTAAAGTCTAAACAAATTATAACTAACACAAGTCTAAGCATTCTTGTATCTAATAGTACTTTGACAAGTTCTTACCTAATAGAAGAATCTACATTAGTAAAGCTTATATTCAAAGTTGTGCCAAGGCCGGAGATTAACGATGATATAAAAAGTAAAATATATTCTTTTCGTTTTTAAAACTTTTCAAAGATAGCTTTATAATATAATTGTTAGGATTATTATTTTTATTGTTTAAATTTTTAAAGATGATTTTTTATCTTTTTGAAGATAATTATCTTTTACCTCAATTACTTTAAATTTTGTAGTGCATCCATCCGAATATACCGTCAATATTAAATTTGTATTTGTACTTCAAGTTTAATGAAAATAGTACATTTAACCCCGCTTATGTCGGGGATTTTTTATTTTTATAAAAAATTAATTATGTTTGAAAAATGATTTAAAATTAAATAATATTAAATTATAATTATTAATTTAAATTTTTATTTTTAAATATTAACAATATTAATAGCGTATTATTCTCTCAATTATGAAGTTAAATTTATAATAATTATTTGGCTATGGTACAAATTTTAAATTAATTTACGAATTTATGTGTGAACCAATCATTTTAAAAATTTAGAAAGACAAAAATAATAACAAAACTTTTTTCTCGAGTGGGTCAATACAGATATTAAATCAATCCACAAGTAAACATATAAGTCAACTTTTTTAAAAACATCATTCAAAAATTAAAAAAAATATTATTTTTTTCACAGATAGGTACGAATCTTAAATTGACTTGAGAGTAAACGTGTTGGATATTCATGACATTTTAATAGTGTAAAAATATAAAATATGTACACGTATACAAAGTTGGTCGTGTAGTATATGCAAGCTATCATCCTGCTATACAAGAGATAAGTTTAATTTACAAAATTGATATCCAAGGTGAATAAAAAATTATTTATATTGTATCCAATTAAATAGGAAAAAGTGTTGGTGTTGGGTGGTATATACAATCTCGCATTGAGTACATAAAACTTATATTAGTGATATATATAAACTTGATTCCTAAATAAGATTCGTCCTTAAAAAGACACCCAAACTTTTACTTGAACATTGAGGTCTACAAAGAGTTAGATTCCACCACACACGCATGCGCTACTACCACAAGGCCAGGTTCGTTATTTGATTTTAAACATTCTTTAATAAATTATTTTTGGTTTTATTCTGGTTTAAAAATGATTAGCCGTTTTTGTCATTATTATAGTCTTAATTTTGAAATTGCGGTGTTTAATTTTTAAACAGTTTTTTCTATCATTAAAATAAAAACCGAAACTGATGATTTGATAAAAGGCTAAAAATCCAAGCAGATTAAAAGTCTGGTCGTAAATTAGAAAATTTTTTTTATTCTGTTCTGCTGTCTTCTTTACTGTTTCAAAAAGAAAATCACTGCACTCTATGGTTCATTGTGTTACCATTGAATGAGTTATCAATCAATAATGAGATCACGACGGTTTAAAAGATGTATTATAAAATTTATCGAGTACATTGACGAATGATAAATATTTTAAATTTAAAAGTTTTAAATTTTGATTGGATCTAATAAAATTCATTCTTCAAAATTTTTTAGTAAAATAAAATTTTTTTGAGTTGTAATAAATATTTTAATTCAGAACAACATGGTTTTGAGTAAGTTATTATTTTACAATATTTTATTTGTTACAGATTAATTTCCTAACCATTTAAGACGTTTAATGTTACTTTTAAAATGCTGTTTTTTTATGAAATTTGTGGGACGACTTCATCAACACCGTAATTTTCGTTCTATTCAATATTGGTTTCATCGTATCTGTCAAGCTCTGTTATTTATTATTATGGTCGACGTTATTTACTGTTCGATACTGCATCGTTGCCTTTATGTCAAGTAGTTACTGTTCATTTTGATATGATCACAGATTTTTTTATATTAGTTGATGCATGAACTATTCTATTATTTTTTAATTTACTAGTACATGGTTCGACAATTTTTCTATCAATTTATTGTTAAGTTCTGACAAAGGTTTTTGGTTTGTTTCTTTGGGTCGTATCCATCATTTATTATTGTCACAGTATGTTTTTTTTTTTTATTTATATTGGAATTACACATTGGCTGTAATTTTTTAAATAGCATTATAGTGTTTGTTTGCTATTGTTTCAATTGGTTTATAGCCTTTTGGAATTGTTTATTGGTTTTACAAGAATTTTAGGTTCAAATTCTCGAATCATGTTTAACATTTATATATTGCTTTAGTTTAGTAACATGTGCTTTGATGCAATTCTAATTTGGTGATTAATTTTTAATATCTGCATCCAAATTTTTATATATTTATATAATTTTACTTGGTGCAGTGAACTATATTTTCTTAGATTTTATATTGTTTAACTTGTTTTTTAATTAAACAAGTGAGTTTCAATTTGTTTTTAAAAAAGATCGAAAGTTAAGAATAAGTCAATCCCATTATTGTATAATAGACGGTAAAATTGTCTATTGATAATGCAAGTGCGCTTGTTATGCAACTACCTCCACATATGACGCATGGAGAAAAAACCCAAGAAGTTAAATGAGATGGACTTCAAAAGTGGCAGCAAAAGATGTTCTACCTAACCACCTTGAATTTAGCTAAGTTTTTGATAAAGGAAGCCCTGGATTTTTTAAAAAGGGAAGTAGATATTACAACTATAGCTTTCACTCAAACTTTTTGTGCAAAACATCTTCCATAATCTAGACAACTCATTGTATGTATAGTCCAATGAAGACAGTGAAAGAGCTGTGAGAATCATTGGACCAGAAATACAAAACTAAGGATGTCAGTACAAAAAAATTTGTAGTCGACAAATTTTTGAATTTTAAAATGTTGGACTCCAAGACAGTGACCAATTGGGTTCAAGAATTTCAATTGATCCTCTATGAATCACTCCTGAAGGTATGGTGTTAAACAAGTCATTTCAACTGGCCACTTTGATTAAGAAACTACCACTTTTATGTAATGACTTTAAGACTTATCTTAAGTACAAGGAAATGAGGTTAGCTTAGAGTACCTAATTGTTGGATTAAGAATTAAGGAAAATAACCAAAGTTCACAGAAATCAGTTAAGGCTCAAAATATTGAAGCCAAAGCGAATGTCATAGAACATTTGAAAAAGAGCAACAAATGAAAATATGTTGGTTCGAATTCTTCTTAAGGGAATAAGAGAGTGAGTGTCAAGAAGTTTAGAGGAACTTGCTTTGTTTGTAACAAGCCCAAACACCGTCCTAAAGATTGTCGTTAGAATCAAAACAAGAAAAAGAAAAAGAAAGTTTAAGCCAGCTTATTTGATGATAATGAGATTGAGCTTGTTGTCATGGTGTTGAAAGTGAACTTGGTAGAAAACTCAAAAACTTGGTGGGTTGATACCGGTGCCACAAGCCATGTATGTTCTGATGTGAGAGTACAAGGAAGCTGCTCTGGATGAGGAATTATTTATTGGAAACTTTTTAGTCTGCAAAGTTCTCGACCATGGAAATTAGTGTTAAAAACGACCTTAAAAAAGAACTAACCTTGAACAATGTTATTTATGCTCTTGAAACCTATAAAAACTTAGTGGTCAGCTCATTGTTGAGCAAAAATGTATTGAGTTAGTTTTTCAACATGACAAATTTATATTTTTCAAATGTGGAATGTTTGTAGGGAAGTGCTATCTTTGTAATTGGCCTTTTAAGCTCAATATCATGACTATTGTATCCAAGAATAAGAATACTAATAAAGTGAATTTTTTTCTATGCATTTGTTTGAGTCTTCCAATTTATGGCATGTTAAATTAGGTCATGTAAACTATAAGACCTTGCATAGAATTAATAATTTAGATTTGCTTCTAAACTATTGAACTAATAAAAATTTCAAGTGCGAGACTCGTATAGAATCCAAATTTATTAAGACTCATTTCTACTCAATGGAAAGATGGAGTGAACCTCTAATTTAATTTAAATAGATATCTTTGATCTAAAGTTCCTGCAAATTAGAGGTGGTAAGAAGTATTTGATTAGTTTTATCGACAATATAATGAGATATTGTTACATTTATTTTTTATAAAGCAAAGACGAGGCCTTAGAAGCTTTTAAGCTCTTTAAAATCGAGATTGAAAATCGACATACATAAGAAAATTAGGGAAATATGGAGTGATCAAGATAGCGAATACAATTCATTATTTGATTAATTTTGTACAAAACATGGAATTATCCATCAAACCATCTTTCCTTATTCAGTTCAACAAAACGGTACTACAGAGTGCAAGACCATAGTTGAAAGACATCATGAACGCTTTGTTGATAAGTTGGGGGTTACTTCAGAAATTGTGAGGGAAGGCCATTTTAATGGCAAATTATATTTTAAATAAAACACCTTACAAGAAATCATATAAGATATAATACAAGTTCTGGAAAAGTTAAAGATCGTCTTATATTTATATGAAACTGGCAGGGTGTCTTACTAAGGTAGAAATTCCTCTACCTAAAATGGTTAAGATCAAACCTAAGATTATAGATTATATATTCATTGGATATGCAAATAATGGTGCGGCTTCTCATTTTTTGTGTATAAGTTGGACATTCCTGACATTCATGTTAATATGGTCATTGAATCAAGGAATGCTTCATTTTTTAAGGATATTTCCATAAAAAGAAACACAAGAAAATAAGATTACTAAAAGAGCTCATGAGGATTTAAGTAGTGATCCATAAGAGGATGAGGAGGAACAAGTCAAACACCAAAGGAGTAGATAGCTAAAGTATCGACTACTTATGGTTTGGTTTTTTAACTTATCTATTAAAAAATGAACCTCAAACTTTTAAAGAGGTTATGTCATTTCTAAAAGCATCGTTTCAGAAAGAGGTCATTAATAGTGAAATACAGTCCATAATGCAAAATCATACATTGGAACTGGTAGAGAGCATAAGCCTTTAGGATCCAAATGGATATTCTAGAGAAAGATGAAGGAAGTAGATAAGTATAAAGCTAGGCTTGTAATAAAGAGATACAAGCAAAAAGAAGGGCTTGATTACTTTTACACATGCTCAATAGTTACAAGAATAACATCTATTTGAATGTTAATCACTATAGTAGCTTTTAACAAACTCGAGATACACCAAATAGATGTTAAGATAGTTTACCTCGAATGGAGATATAGATAAAGAAATCTACATGGATCAACTCGAAGGGTTTAAGATTTTAGTACATGAAAGAAAGGCGTGCGTGCTTGTTAAATCATTATATGGTTTAAAACAAGCACTAAAATAATGACATTAGAAATTTGACAATATGATGTTGTCAAACAGTTTTCGAATTAAAAAATGTGATGGACGTGTATACATAAAGAATGCACATAAGATTATTTCATTATTTGTCTATATGTAGACGATATAGTGATCATAGGCAGTGATGATGAGATAATTAGAGCTACCAAAGCATGGTTTATGAGTAAATTTGACGTGAAGATATAGGTTTGATGGATGTGATTTTAGGAATTAAAATTTCTAAATCACAAGATAACTTGATTTTGACTCAGGATCCCTGACAAATTTAATAAGAATGATACCAATGTGGCTAAAACACCTACAGATGTTAATGTAGTTTAATGAAGAATATTGATGATGCCATATCTCAGATAGGATATTCGTGAATAACTGGTAGTCTCATGTATCTCATAAACTGCACAAAACCAGATATAGCCTACTCAATAAGTAAACTAAATAGATACACAAGTAATGCTAGACAAGATCAAGGAAAAGCCATTGTAAGGATACTCAGATATTTCAGATACACCTTAAATTATGGACTACCACTATACTAGATATTTTAGTCGTGCTTGAAATTGCTGTGAATTAAATATTAGATATCAAAGACTCAAAATCCACAAGCAGATATATCTTTACTATTGGAGGAGCTGCATTATCATGGAAATCTTTTAAACAAACATGTATAGCCAAATCCATTATGATATTTAAGTTTATAGATTTAGATTAATCTGGGAAAAAAAGTAATGGCTTTGAAACTTTTTAGAAGATTTTTAGGTTGATCAAAATCTGTGCTGGCAATATGTGTACATTGTGATTGCCAATTTGCACTTGGTTTGACGCAGAATAGTTTGTATAACAGTAAATCTTGATACGTTTATCAAAGACACAACACCATAAGACAATTGCTCTTCAATGAAATTATTTAGATTGATTATGTGAAATCAAAAGATAATAATATAGATATAGAGCAAGTCTTTAAATTATTAAAGGGAATAGGACTTAAGCCTATAAATAAAAGTTACATAATGGCAACCCAACCTAGTTGACTGAAAATCCCAAAATCTAGGTTCAAAGGGATAACCAAAGTCTTTGTTGAATTCTACCTCCATAGTAGAGGGATGATGTTTCATTTGAGGGCTCTTTAGTTTTTTTTTTTGCAAAAAAATTGGTTGTTCTAAAGAATTTTTAAAATATTTTCAAGTATTTCAAGCTTTAAAGGTAGTTTTATGTAGAAATATTCTTATTTTGTTTATCTTCTCCATTTTTCTTTCCTTTGGTAAGCTTTGTGACTGCATGTGCTCATGAATTATTGATCCATGTTTAAAGGTTAAGTGTGAAAGCCATGAACAATTTTTTTGTTGTAGATTATTTGTTCATATTTTCTTTAAATAACAACTTGGTTATGATCAAGATTTTTTTTTGAAATAATATTTACCATGACATGTAAATATATTCATATTATTTTTATGCTATTTTCCTTGACATTTTCATGTAGAATTTTCATAAAGTATGTTCATATGTTCATTTTTCATGAGTTTATGCATATTGGTGATGATTTGAGTTTGGTAGTAGCTAGGATATGTATTTATTTTTGTCATGCATTTAGGGATGTTGGAAGGATTTCTTGATTGTTTTTGGTGGTAGCTGAACGTGATATTGGACCAAAATTTTCTTGCTTGGAAGTTTTGGGGTCTTTAAAATCATTTTCCAAAATTTTTGAGGCCTTGGATGGATATTTCCAAGCTTGATCAAACTTGATATGGGTTATTTAGTAAAGTTTTTAATTTTTAGGCCATTTTATAATTTTAAAAAATATAAGGACCAAATTGCAAAACTAAAAAAAAATTATTTCAAGGCCATATAAGCTTGACTGATTGCTTTAGGGGACTTTTAAGGGTGTTTTCATGCATTTTCCACATGATCAAGTGCATTTCATCCATTTTTAGCCTTTTAGGGTTTTTTTATAATTTTAGAAAGTTTAGGGACATGTTTGTAAAATTAAAAAAATTATCCCAAGGCCTAAGGTGCTTGGCCAAATAATTGTTGGATCATTTGATTAATTTTCCATGTATTGATGTATATTTGTGTTTTAAAATCATTTAGGGACTAAATTGTAATTTTGAAAAGTTTAGTGACCTTCAGTGAAACCTCGCATTTTAGGATAAATGAGTTCATTTCTTATATTAGATTACCCATGTAAAGAACTTATAATATTTTAGGAATATTTCTAGCATTTTAAACCATTTTAGGGTCAAAATGCAATTTTGAGAAATTTAAGGCTTATTAGTAATTTTTGCATTTTAGGTCACATTTGCCATCTAAGTTGCCCATTTAAGGTATAATTGTCATTTTGCATCATTATCGAGTCCTATAAGGTTATTGAAATATTTTCACGTCAAAGGTATACCTTAGGGATATTTTAATAATTTATCTTAGAATCAAGTCTTTTAGGGTCAGAAGAGTACTTTTATGTCAAAGATGAAATTTAGAGATAGGTTAATCATTTCATGATGTTATTGAGTCCTTTAGGGTTACTAGGATACTTTTATATTAAAAGTATACCTTGGGGGCATTTTAATAACTTATCTTAGAATCGAGTCCTTTAAGGTCACAGGGATAATTTCACATTGAAGGTGCAAGGGACATTTTTGTCTCTCTGACCAAATCTTAGTCTTTTGAGTCTAGTTTTGTACTTTTTGTCGAAACCAGGTTTCAGGATGAGTTTTGATTATATTTGAAAAACCAAAATTTTTTAAAATCAAAGCAATGTCTCCGAGCAAAAGTAGTATGTGGGATGTCCCCCAGCATATGGAAGGGGTTCCATGAATTATTATAATAACGAGTTATTCTTTTCAAACAAGTAAAATCGAGATATTTTGAATTTTGTAAAATAAAACTTTGTGCTTCTCTGGTTTCATTCGATGGGATATAAATGACATTTTGATTAAAAACTCAATTTTTCAAACAAAATAATAAATTTAGTTTAAGGTATTTTATTTGAAATATGAGAATTATAACTAAATACCAGATATCAAAACTGAATAAAGAATAACATTTAAATAACACGTAACTAAAAGTATTGGTTTTCAAGTGTCAACAGAGGGATCATACCTTACTCATGATTGTAACCGACTCCCAAACCCTTTCACATTATCTTTGGTATTTGGGATTGATTCACCTGCTTTTAAGTCTGATAAGTTGTAGTTTGCATCCCAACCACACTCCAACAACTTGGTGACTCCACTAAGGACTAGTTAGTGAGTCAGGTCTAAAATTAATTATGCATTAAGTAAAGCTTGGACTAATTCAGTTTCAATCGATGTTTATTTATAATTTTTGGTACTGTAAAAGTTTTTTCTTTTTTTATTTATAAGAAAATTTTAATGCATATAGAGCATTTTTTAAGTAACAATTTCTATTTTTCGTGTTTTCTGAGGGATATAGGATAGAGGGTTTATATTTTAATGTATGATAGTAAAAAGGCTTGTTTGTTCCTTTGCACTTGCCATTTACGTGCATTTCATGTTCATGGGTATTGAACCAATTTAGTAGAGGGTGAAGTAGCTCTATTTTGGTGAGGTTATCTTCTACATAGACCAAGTGAAAAACCTATAGGGTGTAAAGTACCTACACCTTCGAGTGGTGTCGACCTTGCGTAGGCTTAGAAAATACTCCCACTCAGATTAAAATTGTTCCGCCAAAACCTACGATAGGTAAAGATTAGGGTGCCTCATTAGTTTTTTTCAAACTCTAGGAACGATTTGGGAACCTATTTAGAAGTCATAATTAAACTTCATATAATAGTCATCAAATTATAGGGCTATTCTGAACAAGAGTTGTTGTGAATACTAGCTTTTCTGAATAAGAATTATTCTAAATAGTAGTTGTTTTGAATTGTAGCTATTCTGAACAAGAGCTATTCTGAGCAGGAACTGTTTTGAATAGTAGCTATTTTGTAAAAGGTTTTTTGATGCAGAAGAAAAACATTGTAAATCGGTGAACGAAATATTGTTGGGAGATAAAGCAAATAAAGATCGGAGCAGGCCCTAAAATGTTAAGTGCAGCAGTAAATGGTGGTTGGTTTGTGAAGCAAGGTTGAAGAGAGAATTAGAGTAGAGAGGATGAGGATTACAGAAAGAATCTCAGAAAGAAAGTTTGCTTAAAGTCAAAAGTCCTTCTCAGAATTGAGAGAACTCCTATTTATAGGCTTTTTAGAAAATGAGTTACAATATTTGTATTTATAGCATAAGAGTTATTATGTTTTAATAGGTATAATGATGGTTAACAGTTACTAAAGTATTAATGTTGAGAGTTTATTGGTCATGGAGAGTAACAAATAAAAGTTTATCACTTGTTTTTAAAGAAAAGGAAAAGCACTTATGTTTCAATGAAAGGTTAAGAGAAAAACTCTTAACTGCCTCTATGTCTGATCTACCAAGCTAAACTCTCTTGAACATCTCAATACTGAAACTAACCCAAGAACCCTGCCATACTCTAGGGTTCTTTCCACTTTTTCTATTCCGATAAAGTAGTATCACATGGAATGTCTTCTGTAAAATACTTCTTAGTAGATGTGTCTTCTTCATGAGAGTTTTGCTTCATGAATGACTTGTTCAATGAGAAAGCTATTCTGAACAATAATTATTCTGAACACAAGCTATTTCGAACGCAAGCTGTTCTGAGCGCAGGTTGTTCTGAACAGCAACTATTCTGAATAGAAGTTGTACTGAACAAGCTATTCTAACTAACAAATGTTCTAAACACAAGTTATCCCAAACAAAAGCTATTCTAAACGCAGGCTATTATGAACAACACTTGTTTAGAACACAAGCTATTTCGAACGTAGGCTATTTTGAATGCAAATTGTTCTAAATGCTAGCTGTTCTGAACAAGATGTTTCCAGTGGAAGAGTGTTTGGTGAAGTAGTGCGGGTAAAGCAACATGGTTACTCGTTCTAGATTATTTTGCTATTTGGAAGAACAATTACTTTTTATTTCTCCAAGAAGAAATAGTATAATAAGTAACCAAAATCCTATATCTCTACCTTGTTATTTTTGTTCTAATAAATAAACCTAAACTACCATGCCATAAATACTCTCCAAGTTTTTTAAAGGGAGGCATGAAGATTTTCTGTTCTTCACATTAATTATAATTAGAGTTATACCATCTTCATGGTTTGCTTAAAGGCTAAAAATTTGCTGCATTTTTTTTGCATAAATGTAATGTGCCTATATTGGACTTTATGTGGCCCACATGATAATAAATGGACCAAGATAATTAAATTAAATTATTAAGGTGAAATTATAAAGTAAATCCTATTCAGTTTAACTACTCTAGTGATAAGAGTTTAACTCTAATTCAGTAACTAATTAGAATACAGATTCCTTGATGGTAGGATACAACTCTAATTAGTCTTCTAGTATAGGTCCCTAGTCTAGTCTATAGAAATTGCCTGTGCACCATCATAAGGTAATTATCAAGAAAATGATATAGACTAGAAGGCTTATACGGGGTGTTCATCTTCGTGTATTTGGAGCGAGGCTAGGTTCTTGATCAACAATGGCTAGAGATATTTAAATTATTACAGCCTAAAATTTTACTGCTTATTTTTGCCTCTTTTAAACTTCTAACTATCAAATAATGCAATTTCTTTAGTATATCCATTTTTATACAAATTAGAAAAAAAAAAATTTGACCCTTGAAAGTGCCAGTGGATCCATTTGCTGTCCTGGTGCTCGAATTGCTTCTACTCTTATATCTGAAGTGAGAATTTGTCTTTACAGGTCATGTTCATGTGGTGTTAATATAGAAGAAACAAAAGAAAAGAAGCCAATGATTATTTAATTAATCATTTCTAAAGCACTTATTTTCTTGGCATGGCATCTAAAGTATTTTATGCTTATTTAAGACGTATAATTGAGCTAAGTCGAATCGAGTTTAAGTTGTAAGGAGCTTGAGCTTGACTCAAAATTTAAGACTCGAAGCTCTAATAAAGTTTCACTTTTAAAATTCGAGTTCAATTTGAGATAAAAATCGAACTGCTATAGCTTGCTCAATCAAACTTGTTTACTTAGCTAAATGACCTCGATTCTCTTGATTTCAAACTTAATTATTTGTACTTCATTTTAAATTTAAATTCAAATTGAAAATTTTTAATTTTAATTAAAACTAAAAAAAATTTGATTTAATTTGCAAACTACTTAAGTCAAGTACCAGGATATTTGATAGCTTGAGCTCAACTCTATAATAGCTAAGCCAAATTTGAGTTTTTTAAAGTTAAATTTGAGTAACTTGCAAATAAAAGAGTATGATTTATTCTCACAAAAATAAATTTTTTGTCAAACACATTATCTTCAAAATAATTAAGGAATATCAGCAGAGCATACGGAGATTCGGTTTTATCAAACACATTATCTCAGAAGTGAAACCTAAAGGCATAGTTTTGAGTTTTTCTATTGAACAAAAAAAAAAACAGTAGTTTAGATTTCAGAGTTTGAGCAAAATGGGTTGGAACTTGGAACTTTCATATTGCCTACTGGGCTCGTCCCTATCTCGCTTTAGCAGGTGAAGTCAGTGTACGAAGGTTGAAAGAAAGCATTTGCCATTGGACGTTGGGGACTCCATTATTGTTGTCCACAACGATGATATGAAATCGTCACCGTTAGACATTGTGGCTTTAGTAAAGATCGATGGCTGAGATACTAAAGAATCAGTGGCTCATATTTCGATAGACAAATGAATCGAGGAATGGTATATAGTACAACACATCTCCATATGTTTTGGGGTGAATTTAGGCAAGCCTAATTACATAAAACAAATTTTAATAATTACTTTATCCAAAAAATGTTATAAACATATTTTCTACAGGTTTTAAACTTATATAATATGAAAATTATAGAATTTTAGTTAGTAAATTAATATGAAAACTACAAGAAAATTTTTATTTCAAAATATATACTATTAATGAACATGTTGACAGTTTGCAAACAATTACACTTTGCAGTTATTTATTTGGTATAAAGGAGACATAATTTTGGAAGAGATGAGGAACTTTATAAAAGTAAGAATTTAAATTTTAAACTTACTCGATCATAATTTTTAAAAATAACTAAATGAATCAACTGAGTTAAACTTTGAATTCAATCATATTTTTATATTTATGCCACACTTTATCTTTCCTATTAATATATATAGTATTTTTTTTTTTAATTTTTGTTTATTTCACTTGTATATATTATTTATAATTAATTTTAAAATTATTTATTATATCTTATGATAGAATAAGATATTCGATTTTAAAAATAAATTTTAATTCACGGTATGTAATTTCAATTTATCTTATGATATGTTTTGGGGTTCTCACGAGAAGCTTTCAAGGCCCATAAAGTCCATTAGGTTTATTTGCTTTCGAGTTCATTGACTGTTCTTCCAGTGATAAAAGTGAGGATTATAATCCTGCAGTACTTGTAAGGTATATACTATCATTATCTAGATTCAAATCATTATTCAATTAATAAAAATATTTTTATTTAAATTTAACAAATATAAGTTGCATCAAGCTAATTTTAAAAAGAGAATTAAAAAAAAAAATTCAAATCACAATCTAATTCGGTTTGATTCATAGATATTTCTACTTACAAATTCAATATTACTTCTCCAACATTTGATAACGTCGGGAATAGAGTAACCCATAATAAGCACTAAGAAGAAAAGAAATAAAAAGAAAATAAATTTTAACATAGTTTAAATCCTCTGGCTTACATTTTATAGCTTTTACATAAAAAAAACTATAAACCCTCAACACAAAAATTTATTACCCACTACTCAAACAACCCTAATAGAACTTTTTATGCATTGGCTTGTTTTCTCACAAATGGTATCATTGTTCGAAGGCTAAAGTTTTTATTCATAGGTGAGCACTCCCTTTGATTAATATAATTTGGACTCGATATACTCGATAGATAAAGCTTTGATTTTTACTTCTTAACATAAAGCATTTCCAATATATTTATATATATAAAAGGAGGGATCCACTTATACTAATGTCAAATTAAATTAATTTTATACACTTACTTAACTTTAATCCGATCGTCATATTTAATGTTCTATTCATGTAGATCATTCACGTCGAGTTTTTAAAAATGTCTAATTATTTGTTTAATGTAAAAAACTCTCAACCATTAAATATATATTGAGAAAACCAACATTCTCGATCGATATGTCGGGTTGATTCAAAATTTTATGTTCATGACAAGTACAATTATATTACTAAATCCAACAATCAATTTATTAAAATATTAATCGTATAAAAAGTTATATAAGTGTGTAAAATTAATTTAGTTTTATACTAGTATAATTAGATTCACTATAAGAGAATGATATTATTTGCAACAATTTTAAGTTAATAATAATAATATTATTCATAGTAAAATGCAATATGTATCACACAATAAAATGTCAAAACTATAAAAATATATATAATAAATCTATCTTGATATGAAAATCTTACCAAATTTACTTTATTCATCAAGGATTATAAATGTTTTCATCGATAGCTTCACGAACCTATTGAAGTTTTGTACTAGTACTAGCGATATTTTGATCCAAGTTTTAATCGACAAAAGGCAAGTATTCAAGTTTTCATTCGACATCATCTTGACATTCATCACCCATATCAAATAAATCTCTAAGCATGTTATGAAGTACAATGTAACAATCTTTATTTTTCAGATCTTCAAGGTATAACAAATATCTAGGCGTGATATGAAGTACAGCATATCAAATTGATAAAAGTTCAATTTTATTTATTGAGATCAAGATACAAGGGAATTAGTTTGGAGTTTGTGGGTTTAGTTTTGGAGGGCTGCAATACTGATATCTTAGCTGCGAATTTTGATGGAGAAGGCATGATTATTTTCTATATATAAACCCATAACTCAAAGGTTTTAATTGCTACGATGATGGTGAGGTGATACCAAGAAAAGAGCCAATCAAATGATAAAATTAAAAAAAGAATAAAAATAAAAGCCCATAATAAGCACGCACATACATATCAATTTACATCATTGATGGGGATTGACAGAGTCCATGTACCCAGATTGATAACAATGTTCTAAATGAGAAAGTTGGAATCCTCTTGATTCAAGGTTAGACCTAAAAATAATCTAAGTGGGCATAATATATTGTGACAAGATGTGCTTGTATTCCTCAATGTAATTAGGAACAACTAGCCAGCCCAACTTATTGTATTTATAGTTAATAACTCTAAAAAATGGTAACCAACTTTGTAAAAAGAAAAACAATTTGGTGAATAAACGATTATAAAATTGAGGGGTTGTAATTGTTTCTATGGAGTGCTAGCTTGACCAAGTCCATTGTGAAATCCAACTTGTTTATACAAACAAGTCGCATCATGGGACAAAGTAAAGTTTTTTCATGTTACTTATATAAATATAAATTCAACATAAATTATTAAATATTATATTTAAATGTATGATGTTAATTATATTTGAATGTATCATATTTATTATATTATTTTTATGTTATTAAATATATTACATTATATTTTTATATTATATCTTAAATTACAGGATATCCTTATTTAAAGCCTTTGCTCATTTCAATGCCCATGAATCCTGCCAACAAGATACCATTGAGAAACAAATTTCTACCTTAAATTTGTTATCCATTGCGAAATCAAAAACACCTCCTCCCTCCCCTCCCCTCCCCTCACCCTAATTTTAATTTTGTTGACAGTTAACATAAGGACCTTTGCTTCGAAATAATATGGCCACCCCAAGTTGGATCAAGGAAACTTCATAATTAAATTTCTTTCAAATAAAATATATATCAAATGAAATAATTCCAAAAATAAAATATTAAACAATAAAAAAAATTAACCTAGGGTTCCTGACAGCATTGGAAGCAATGTACTAAACATACATATTTTATGTACATGTAATTGTTTATTAATTGCATGTTTGTGATTCGATATATATATATATATATATATATATATATATATATATTGTAGTAGCCACCGACACAGAGAACAGAAATGGAAGACTGACAAGTTTGTTTCGTGTAGCTAGAAATTAAATTCATCATTAAGCAAATTAATGATTAAAGCTATGGGATCAAATCAGGAATGACAAGAAGATAACAAGTCCAAGGAAAATTAATATATATATATATATATATATATATAATTAAAAACACTCATGAACTCGAAATTAGCCTCATAACAGATGAAGCAAATTGCAAACGGTTTGCACCTTGAAAAGTTGTATTCAGAAATTGGAATACGCCTCGGGCCAAAGCAGGAATGGCACGAATACAGGAATCTTTGCCCAAACCAACCCAACCCAATCCAATCCTACATCAATCATCAATCTAATCCCTAGTGTCAAACTGGGGAAAAATAGGGCAAAGGTTAAATGAAAAACATAAAATAAAATTTAAAAAAGATGAAATTTTTACCTTCAAAACCTTAATGCCAAAGAGAAAGAGATCAAGAGAGACGAAATCAACCCTTCATGTGAAGAGACGAGCCTAACGGCAAAAGACGAAGAGATGGAACATTTAGCAATAAGTGAGAAAGATGAGAAGTGAGAAAAGTAAAAGGGGTTTAAATTGCAATATTTAGTGGGGTTTATTTAGTGAAACGTCACTAAATGTTATTTAATAGTGACGTTTTTAATTTAATAGTGACATTTTTATTAAAAACGCTATAAATAAAAATAAAATAGTGGCTGCTGAAGTCATTATTTTCAGAATACTGCTAAAAAGTTTGGGCGCCTAAAGAGAGCTGGGCAATTTATTTACTGAATCAGTGCTTTTATTACTTAAAACGCCACTAATTTTAATACTTTAGCGGCGTTTAATATGCTGCTAAATTCTTTTTAAAAACTATGTAAAACGTCGCTAATATCTTCAAATATGAAATTTTGCAGCATTTTTTAGTAATACAGTGTGATAAAATACCGTTACAACCTCCACTTGTACTAGTGGTTATAGCTATGGATATATTTTTCGTTGCATTTTATTTGTTATGATTGTGATGTAAAAGATGTTACATGATCAATCACGATAAATATTAATAATAAAAAAATTAAAATCGTAAAATAATAAATACTATAATATCATATTATAATGTTTATTTAAATCTTGAATAACCATATAACTAACCATCTATTTCAATCTTCATGAGAAAAAATTATTCTGCTGTTATGTATAATCTTTTGTTTTCTTTTGTCTATTTGTTTTGAGACTTTTCTTTTAGGTGAAAAGAGATAAAGGATTATCTCACTATAGTAAGCAAGGTAGGTCGCCGACACTGTTGAAGTTTGGACTTTGGCCATTTACTTCAATAATACTGACTTTGATTTCTTGACTTCGTGCAGGATAAATTAAGAATATTTAGAATCAAGAACTGTGCTAATTTGAACAGCGATGGTAAACGATGATGAATGTTGTTTGGGCTTAACATGGATGTCAATAATATGCTTAATATGAATAAATTAAATTTTTTAAAGTTTTTTTATATGTTTTAAAAATCATACTTTATATCTCATATCTAGATACATATTGGATACAAAAATTAAATATAAAATTTTTTTAAAAAATAAATAATTCGAATAGCATGGATGTAATTACGCTCATTCCTCAATCTTGATAAATAAAATTTTGACATAGACTTTTTTCGCTAATGACTTTTAATCAAAATTTGATACTAGATCTATTTATGATTAGACTATTCACTTAATCTAGTAAGTCTGGTCCAGACAAATCAACTTTTGATAAGGATTTTAATAATTCAGGTTGGCTTGGCTTAATTTGAGTTTATACAATAAAAATTTAAGTTACGACTTGATTTATATATAAAACTATTTAATACACATCATAAAAAATTTTATGTATACTACGAATACTTTTTCATTACATCCACTATAAATTCAGTGAATAATACATATCGTATATATGTTTACAAATTTTGTTAATTATGTTAGCTTAAATTATTAGTCAAAATCAACCTTAGCAATAGGTTTTGTCTTCAATTAACAGAATAAATACGTATGAATTAAATTCACTTGTATATTTTTAATTTGTTTATATTAAGTGGCAAATTCCAAAGCCTTCAAGTTGCCAAGAACACCTAACCATAGTGAATAATGCATGGAATATCATCATTTGACCAAAATTAAATCTCATTTTGTTCTTTTCTTTGAGCCTCAAAGAAAGAAAAGGTAGAGATCACAACGGTCACTTTCATTAATGTACCCCATCCGCTGCATAAACTAAAAAACACGGAGTTTAATATATAAATATATATATAGATATATATTAGATTTAATAATTCGTATATGTATATGTATATTTTATATTTTTTATGTTAATTGTATAAATATAAAAATAAGATAAATTATTAAATGTGTCAAAATTTTAAATAAAAATACGAGTATTGAAATATATTATATCGTATTTATTAAACGTGTTTTGTATTATGTTCAGAATACAAAGCTTAATATATACATACGTATGAACCTGTATATATAAGCGTCATCCATAATTACCCTCAAATAAAACAAGAGAATGGCTAGAAACCAACATTACCAAACCCAGATAATGGATCAAATTCAAATCTTGGTCCTAAGCTAATTGTCTTTTTGGTGTCGGTTTCTATATATCTTATTGCCCTAATGCATTGAAAAGTTCTTCTGGATTTATTTTCTATTTGTTCACATGCAAAGCAAGGTAGAAAATTGCTGAATTCTGTAACTGCTATGATTTCAGTGAATTGGTCTAACGACTTTGATATATATATTGACATACGGACCCTACTTCTTGGTGTTAATTTGTGTCTAAATTAATGACAAAGTTTTACCTCCTGAAACTTAAATATCTGACTTTTTAATTTGGGGTTAAGTTGATCAGAATTCTAGACTAATGCCTTAACTTCTTCCTGCATAAAATCTTAGAACAAGAAAAGCAAATGGGTTCCCTATGGAAGCTTAATTAACTTCTCATGAATTAAACTATATATATATATATATATATATATATATGAGAAGAAATGTGAATTATTTATCGATTCTAACATTATTTTTTTTTTCATAAACATTTGCGTTTTTCAACTCAGGCAACAAGCTATTAAAATATTACATGTATAGCTGACAGCTTTTTGTGTCCTGGAAATGGTATAAAGTTCCCAACCACCCAGATTTATTTTCAATTAAGTGACAAACTGAGATGATCGTGAAACGTTGTGGATAACCAACCTCCATCCAAAACAGGTTCCACTCATCTTATAAATATATTTTTTTTCTTTTTTGTCAAAACTAAACCGGATATATAGTTAAAACTATAGTCAGAAGAGAATGTAGCCTTCATAATTTCTCAGAAAACTAGCAATTTCATTAGTATCTTTTGTCCGAATATCTAATTCTTTTGTCAGTATAATTGTCTTGTACCTATACGGACAAATTTTCCGGGGTATATATTGATGGATTTCGGATGGTCGGTAAATGGCTATTCGTTTTAATTAACCACTATATATTTGTGAAATGTACCTCCTGGCTTGCTCTAGTAACTTGAAGTCTAGATCTTGATCGAAAAACTTAGACCTATGGTTAAAATAAAATTTAACCTAATGCCTCAAAGGAGAAAATCGTGTTTTTGTTCAACCATTCACCAGAAAACTTTCCCCTAAACAGTAATGTAAAAGCAAATTTGAGTCTAGGAGAAAGAAAGAACATCCTGCTAGTCTTTTTTTCTCTTTTTGGTTTAGCAAAGTCAAAGTTTTAAATTAAAATCCATTCTGTATTCCACTAAGTATAGCCTTAGTTTTCCAAAGAAATATCAAATAAAGAATGAAGATGAGATTTAGTCAAGCTTTTCATCCTTTTAACAGCACATATTTTTTTGATGATGTTAACAAATTATAGGTTATTGATTATAACATTCAACCTTCTACCAAGAGTTGTCAATATCAGCTTATATATAATTCCTAATCTTGGTTCCTTATTTCCAAAACAAACAAGCAAAAATCCCAATTTGTCATTCATGAAATATTCTTCTCCAAAATGAAGAAAATACCATATCTAACATCATCCTTTGGGGTGATCCTAACTTTCCTATTTCTCTTCTCTAAATCAGGCTCTCATGGCCGGATCGATATCGATATTACTCCACCATTGATCCCGAACCCTCGACTTCTCAAGGCTTATATAGCTCTCCAGGCCTGGAAACATGCCATGACGTCTGACCCCAATGGATTCACCTCAAACTGGCATGGCCCCAAGGTTTGCAACTACAGTGGAGTCTATTGTGCACCAGCCCCTGATGACCCTCACGTCATTACGGTGGCTGGAATTGACTTGAACCATGCCAACATTGCTGGTTATTTACCTGAAGAGCTTGGCCTTCTCACTGATCTTACCCTTTTCCACATAAACTCGAATCACTTCTCCGGCAAGGTACCCAAAAGCTTTCGAAAACTCAACCTTTTATATGAGCTAGATATTAGTAACAACCAATTTAGTGGAAAGTTCCCTTATGTTGTTCTTGATCTACCTTCACTCAAATTTTTTGACATCAGGTTCAATCAATTTAGTGGCACAATACCCTCACGGTTATTTGATCTGAAACTAGATGCCTTGTTCTTTAATGACAACAACTTTCGATCATCTTTACCTAAAAACTTTGGTAACTCTCCTGTATCAGTTATTGTCATGGCAAATAGTGGCCTTACAGGTTGCTTTCCTTCATCGAGTTTGGCACAAATGGGAGGAACTCTACGGGAAATCATTTTCAAGAACAATGGATTTACAGGGTGTTTGAAACAAGAAATTGGTGCCCTAACGGGAGTTACAGTGTTTGATGTCAGCTCTAACAAGCTTGTTGGGCCTTTGCCAGATGCCATTGGGAAAATGAAGAGCTTGGAACAGCTTAATGTGGGAGACAATGAACTATCTGGTTATATTCCAGAGAGTATATGTTCATTGCCGAAGCTGAAGAATTTCACCTTCTCCAACAATTTCTTCCTTTCTGAACCTTCAAAATGCCTCAAGTTACGAGCTAAAGATGATAGAAAGAATTGCATCCCTTATAGGCCATTGCAGAGATCAGCAATGGAATGCAAGTCTTTCTATGCAAATCCAGTTGATTGCAGTATCTCTGGCTGCTCACCTAGAAGTCCACCACCACCACCGCCGCCGCCGCCGCCACCGCCACTACCACCACCGCCGCCGCCTCCTCCGCCACCACCACCGCCGCCGCCGCCGCCGCCGCCACCACCTCCACCTCCACCATCGCCACCTCCACCAGTGCATCATTGGCCATGACCAAATCAAAGCTCAGTATAAAAATTGAAAAGAAAAAGAGTCTAGTAGTTTTTATTTTGTTGATGTTGTCATTTATGGAAATTTAAAACACAGTGTTGGGCATCTTTTGTCTTTACCAATTTGTCTTCTGAGAAGCAACATTCAACTCTTATTTTTACGTACATTTTCTAGATTGGTTGCATTGCTATTCCCTTAGCGAAATGCTCCTCATATGCTTAATTCCGCGTTCAAAAATCAGGGTCTTGTTCTCATTATTTTCTTTCGAACCAAATTCTCTTGTTTAACATATTCAAATTTGAATAAATATCGAATATGAATATATATATCATATAAATATATTATTTTTTTAATTTTTATATATTTAATGAATTATAAAATTTTAAATTTGTTTATAGATTGAGTCGAATAGCAACATAAAAAAATTTTAATTATTTTTTCTCCAAGCCCAAGTCAAATGGACTCAAATCAACCATAAAGTGATTTTACAGCTTATTATATTATTAAAATATTATTTTTTATATTAATATTATATTTTTAGCATTAAATTTAAATAAAATTATTTTTATTATTAAATAATAATTTGGATCAAACCGAATATATGCTCAAATCCTTGAATATATCTATACACTATATTTATATTCAAATATGTGTATATTGTAATTGCTGAAAAATATACATATTTTTTTTGAAATATAGAGTAAAGATAACATACCCTAACTAACGAAGTGATCATATAAATTAAGAAAAGAACTGCTTTGGGATGTATTATGATTCTTCAATAAATCAAAGTTTTGGCTAAAGAAAAAAAAGAGTAAATAGAGCAACATTCAACATTCAATATATATATATATATATATATATATAACAAGTCGAAGTGAGCTGCCATTTATATTAAATATTAATCACGTACTGAGGCGGTCAACAAGAGAGGTGAGCTGCCAAAGTAGGAAAAAAAAATTATGCCAAAATTAGAATTAAGCCCTGCGTCGATAAGGTTTCATTTTTTTTTTTCAATGTCTAAAAAATCAAATTAAAAATTAAATTGATGAGATTTTTAGTTATCAATTTAATTAATTGAATCAATTAATTATAATAAAAGAATTTAAATATTAAAAAATACTTTTAATATTAAATAAATATTAAATATAATAAATATTTAATAAAATATGTATTTAATTAGATGGCCTGATATTTAATATAGATTCAACTGGTTCGAATGTTCAAATTGACTCGAAAATATAATGTAAAGCCAAATTGATATAATTGGTTCTAGAATTATATTAAAAATATAATCTCAATACTAAAAAACTCAAAATTTGATGGCATGAAAAAAAAATTATAATACTAAAGATAAAATAAGAAAATTATAGAAAAACATGGGATATGTATTACATTAGATTTGTAATAAAAAAAATAAAGATATTACTAATAAAATGCTAAATAAAAATAAATTTTGAAAGGTGTTTTTTGTAGTTAGAGTGGAAAAAATTAAATTTTACATAGAAAAGAAAATATAATAAATGTTAATATCTTATTAAGAAATGGAGAAATTTCACAAATTGCACCTCAAGAGAAACGGGATTTTGAATCCTCTAAAATTTCTTTTTCAATTAGTTTTTTTAATCCGTGCAATGTATGAATTAATTTTATTTATTAAATTTACGTGTGGAGTAAAAACAAAAAAAAAAAACCATTTCATAGCCAGGAAAGTTGTATTATTCACATA
Source organism: Adansonia madagascariensis (assembly GCA_038381835.1). Classification (NCBI taxonomy): domain Eukaryota; kingdom Viridiplantae; phylum Streptophyta; class Magnoliopsida; order Malvales; family Malvaceae; genus Adansonia; species Adansonia madagascariensis. The sequence goes on along the minus strand of JBBYHL010000022.1, from coordinate 16,504,650 downwards.
CTTATATAAACTAATTTTCAATGTCACTTGCGGAGCATCTGATTTTACATGTTTAAGTTTTTTAATTTATTAAATTATAATCTTAATACATAGCATGTAATCAATATATAGTAAACATTATCAAACTGTTGAAATAATTTAAAAATATATAATATTTGGTAATTCAAATACTATAATAACAAAAAAAGTTTAAATCATAATTAAAATATTTGTACAGTATTAAAAATATGAATTTATTGTAGATCAATGCTTTGCATTCTTCAATTTTGATTGCTTGGATCTCTGCAAATTGTTATAGTTTAATTGGTTATATTATTAAAGCATTAAATAATAATGTCATTTTGAAAATTTACAACATATTTTTCGTAACTTTTCTAAGTACTTTTCTTGCAGTAGGACTTCTTTACATATCACATTTTTTTGTGTATTTTTCTTTTTCTTTTTTCCATCCCACTTTCATTTTCTTTTGTTTTAATTGAGAATGTTGGTTTAACATTGACAACAACACCGATCATATTTGGCAAAAGAATAAAATATATATTATTGCATTTGTCATTCATATTAGTATTATAACATATATAGATTTTTTTGTTATAGTGAAAAACATACCTATTTGTTTATCACTGTACTTTCTCAAATCTTCAAAGAAAATAAAATCGTAAAACAAATTTTTTTTGTAAATTGGAGAAGTTGCTTCGTTGACAACGGTATATTTTATTAGTAACAATTCAAGTTTATTATGAACATTAATAAACTTATTAAATAATGTTTTAACTACACTATTTGTAATAGTGTAAGTTTTTTTCCTTTAAAAAAAGGTCTTTAAACTTTGTTACAACATCAGTAAATATCAAAAATTAATTTGAACAAATATAAAATGAAGCGTTAACTATTAAAATTTAAATATCATAATATTACCTCATCATCAATCAAAATTATTTTTAATCTATCCTTATGCCATTGTCATTAAACTATGTCTCAACATTTCCTTTATGAAGAACCTTTACTTTGATGCTTCATTCTTTGTGAAATATTTTTAAATTGTTAATATTAACAATTGTCATTTAATCTGCAACAATATTAAAAAATTTTTATTTCATACTATTGTAAATAACAATTAAAAATAAAATCATATAGAAAAAAAAAACAACTTATAAGTGAAAGGTAAAGAAGAAAGAAATTAAAAAAAAAAAAACTTACAATCATCAAAATTGATGCGGATGCTATTTTAGATGCTAATTAGACCTGAGAATCAGGCGTGGGCCCGAACTTCAGTATTATTATTATAACTGACTCAATTGAGAATAATTATTGTAAATTAAAATAATATATTTTTATTTAAATTTAATTATAAAATATATAAATATTTATAAAAAAATATTTTTTTTAATATGATGAACAATAATTTGAATCTCAATGAACAAGTCTGGGTGAGTGAAATTCGAGCCGGGCTTGAGATACAAGAAAAATAGGGCCACGATCAGGCCCGAATCATGCCCAGGTCTAATGTTAATTCATCTATTTTATAATGAAAATTCTTAGTCTAATTGGTATATAACTCTAATACTAACTAAGTGAGAATTAATTTAAATTATAACTCTAGTTTAATTAGTATATAACTATAATACTAATTAAGTAAGAAATAATATAAAATTATAACAATTAAAATATAATTTTTAGATTTAAATCATTTTACGATATATATAATATCATTAATTTTACCATATATAATATCAACAAGACTTGATAATTTTAATAAAATATATATTAATTCTATAATATTTAATATCAACAAAATACAATTTGTTATACTTATACATTTATATATATTAATTTTTTTTACGTGAACATTTGCACTTAAATGATTTAACGCATAAAGTATATTTTGTTTAAATAATTTTTATATGAATTAATACAGAATTTAGTTTCATTAGCTCCATGGTAGACTGTACGTTTTAGTGAGAGGATTACTTAAGGTGTGCTTTATTTAATTTTCAATGATTTCCGTTTTCAATGTGTTTAATAATTCAATTTTAGAAATCAATTAATAAAATATTTTCTATAAAAACTATGGAAAAACTTAAGCAATTAAAATCTAATTAATAAAAAAGTTCTTATTTAATTACAGTAATATTATATTCTTTTCTAATCATTTATTATTTCCTCTTTAATTTTTGTCAATATAAAATAAATTATAAAATCTTATCTCTTTTTATGAAAGCCTTGATACTCAACTTCTAAGATATACCGGTTTATTAAATAATAATCCTAATTTGACATAAGTATGATAAAATGAATAAAAATCAATTTTTAAATATTTTATTTTAATATGGATTTGATGTGGACAAATAAATGGATAAACAATTAATCAATTTTTTAAAATTCAATTTTAATTAAAAAATGATTAGGATAGAATAATTAAGATCTCAAACTGTTAACTCTCGAGGTTAATAAAATGATTTACCACAATAACTAAATTTAAAACAAATTAATTATAATTAATAAAAATTAGTCAATGTTCAGGTTAATAAAAATTTATCAATATATAATTTAAAATAAAATCATATATTTTTTTAATTCTTAGTTTAAATATTATTATATAATTAATAATAAAATATTATTATAATGTATAATTATCAATATATCAATATATAATTTAAAAATAAAATAATCTATTTTTTAATTCTTTGTTTAAATCTTAATATATAATTAATAATTAAATTTTATTCTAATGTCATTTTAGTAATATGATAAATAATAAAAGATAATTTCGTCAGTTTAAAAGATTTCTCACATTCATGCTTTTATATTTATTATTATAGATGGGTTAATGAACCATAATCAAAGTCGAACTTTAAGATAATATAAAAAAAAATGTATTTCAATTAATAGCCTATAAATTTCGAAACCTCAACAAAAGTATAATGGAGGATTGCTTGAAGTAGAAGTCACAGAAAAATTCAGCTATCATATAGTTATTGAGAAAAGCAAAAAGTTTCATTTGAATACAAAAGTCAATGCATTTTTCAAAATTTAATAATTAAAATATGTTTAATTATTTTCAGAACATAATTCAAAATTTTATATTAAAAAAAATCAATTATGTTGAAATTGGTATTACATTTTATTCATTTTTATTACCATTTTGCTTAAATTCCATTGTCTATATTTGCACTTTAGCAACTTTTTAAATATCCAAAGTACAATAAATGGGAACATAAATATAAATCTTTCAATTCACAAGTATTCCTTTAAAAAACAAAAGCCTTATATATTTAATTCAATTTGATTCACTATTTATTCATACCATACAATTATTATCAAATTAAGGCACATAACCTTTTTCCTTGTGAAGTAAATGTATTCCATTAAATATTAAAAACATCATATATATATATATATATATATATTTTAGCAATATTCTAGATATACTTTATAAGGTTTTCGCAATATTGAGCCGAGACACTAATTACATGAGCCTCTTTGTCACCAATGAACTCATCATTAGCTTTTGGCTTCATTCCGCTACCGCAATCCTAAACCATGCTCTTCTTTGATGACTTCTTCAAGCCATCTTCTTCTCTCTCCTCAAGTTAAGGAGCAAGTGATAGGATCAGGCGCCTCAGCTATCGTTATAGGTAACAACGTATTACTAGGGTCCGATTAACTCTTATCTATCTTAAAGTTTGAGAAATCAGATGGAAAATACTTATCTATATTGTCCATCAATAGTGGTGGCATCATGAGGGATGGAGATGGATCTTGCTTAGTTGTTACGGATGTCCCTGCATCCACAACTCCACGATGTACGATAGCTGCTTGATATGCCTGCAATATAGCACCCCGTTGGTGTTGATGACCAGCTCAAGCTCTATCTCTACCTTTAGTAGTAGCTCACATCGTATATATAACGGCAATAAGAAAAAAATTAATCGCATCTATAAAGTAAATAATAATATATTTAAAAGATAAATTAGCACTTAAAAGAATTATTTAAATTTATACTTAAAAATTAATCTTATATATAACATAAATAAAATTAAAACATAAAATTATTTAAAAAATTAATTAATTTGCCTATAGCGTAATTAAGTAAATAAAAAAATATTTAAATTTATACAAAATTTAACTTACTTAGTGTTTTTTATAACACGATAAGTAATGTGACGATGAGCAAACCACCGAAGAGAGAGAAAAAGATGCCATAGCTTTAAAAAAACCATAAATATTTTTATATTCGTAAAAATATCCTATTATTTTAAGTAATCTACACAAAATATCCTATAAATTCGTAAAAATTAATCTAAAAATAATATCTAAGTAATAACACCCTAATCCCTAATAAAAATAACATATATATATGCAACACCAATTGCAAAAAAATCATTTAAAAAAATAATAATAAAACAAAAATAGCAGATTAATTATATAGAAGAGAACTGGGAAGCTGAAAGACAAAAAATAACCATGTAGACCTACAAAAACACAAACCAATTAATCAAAAAAAATAAATCATAAAAAAACAAAAATAACTCTAAAAAGTAAAAAGAAAAAAAAGTGAAAACTAGAGAGAGTTTGAGAGAAAACAATTTTGGAATTGTAGGAAAATGAGGGAGGGGCACCAGCGATCAACTTTTATAGCAAAAATATATCCCACAAAATTTTGCATCAAAAAAGTTTTCGCTGGTTAGATTCACCTCTCAATGCAAATTTCGTCAAAAATAACTATTTTCATGAAAATTTTGAACTATTTCCGATAGAAAATTTCATCGAAAATGCTTTGAGCAAGAAATTTCCCTCCAAAATGATTTTTATTGGAACATATTATTTTCGACAGAAAATTCCATCGGAAATGTTAACTTTTTTTTGACAAAAAAATTTATCGAAAATACTTTTTTCGATTGAAATAAAAATAATATTTATTATTTCATTTAATTATGAAAATTACTTTTTTTGATGAATTTATCCGTCAAAAAAAGGTTGAATTCCATTGAAAATAAATTTGGTGTGTATGAACAGTTACGTGCCAAATTTATTTTCAATGGAATAAAACTTTTTCCGATGATATTTTTGTCGAAAATATTTCTAATATTTTTCAACAGAAATTCCATAAAAAAAAGGATCAATTCCGTCAAAAATAGTTTAATTTTTTCGACGGATAATTTTTATTGGAATAATCCACTAAAAATAAGCCTTTCTCTAATAGTGGATTATGAGGTGATCCAAGTCTGGGACGAGAAAGTTTTACCATCAATAGAGATGATAATTAAAATTAGTTTAAGTCAAATCTACCCTCAAAATGATGCCTTACTAAAATATATTTTTCTACAAATTTTTAATTTTTGTAAACAATCATTACTTTTTAAGCATGTTATAAAGAACAATTTATGTGACTATTAAATATGAATATGTTAATAACTTTAAATTATACTAATAAATATCAATGCATACTTTATAATTTTTTTATAAAATAATAAATTCTTATTTTATAAATTATTAATAAAAATTATATTTATTACTTTTATTAAATAATATTAGTTCTAATAGTAAAGATATTTTGAATGTTATATGTTCAGTAATATTTTTTATGCATTTTGTTTTTCGTTCAAAGAAAGCAACAATATCATAAAGATAAATTGAGATGGGAGAGAAGATATTTGAAATCAAGCCAAGCTCAACATGTCACTTTGACACAATCTTAGAGGTTGTTTACATTTTTATGCAATTTTCAAACATATTTAAAATTATCAATATTTTATAACTTTATTAAATATAATTAAATACAATAATTTAAAATCATTAATAGTCACATCATACTAACAAGGAATGATAACAGTTCAATTCAGTTTTAGAAAAGATTACGTTTAATGTGCAATATTCTAGTTTTTTAAATATCAAATTGAATTAAATACCATATATAACTGAATTGATCCGTTTGAATTCTATCGGTTTGGATTCAATTAATTTTTTTTTAATTTTATAAAAATCTCTCTTTTGTAATATTTAAAGTTTTTCAGTAATATAGAAATGAAATATTTATATTTATATTTATACTATAACAAATTAAAAATTAAAAACTAGTTTGGTTCGAATAATTATAAATTTTTAACTTATGAACAAAAATCAAATATATTTAATTATTATTTAAACCAGAACTAAATTGAAATCAATAAAAATCAAACCAAAACTGAATTGAATATTGGGGTTCGAATATTTTTTTCCTAGCTCCTAATATTAACCATCTTATGAATTATGATGGTCGTAATTTGATATTGGAATTGAGACCAAATACTACCTTAGAGATCGAGTACAACTTAGCACAAAAAGCATCTTATCAAAAAGGTATATAAACAACTAAATAAGGTTTTTAAGGTCTCTCTCCATGTAACAAGGTTTAGTTGTTTAGCTGCCATCTGCTAGTAAGTAGTAACCAGCAACGAACCATAGCCATCGGGTACTCTTTTCTTTTTCTTCATTTCTCTCATTTTTCAAATGGGTTTTGCCCCTTTTCTTAAATCTGATCTGTTTTCTGGGTTCTCTTTGTTGTAATGTAGGAAGAACAAGAGGATTTCCAAGGGAAAGAAAGGAGGAAAGAAGAAGGCATTAGTATATATATTTTTAAATTGATTTTAGCTTTAATCACGCTTTGGGTGTTAGAAAATTAGAGAAAAAAAAGTAGGAAAAGAAAATAATATTATTAAAGTAAAATGTCCTTATGGTGTGTACGGATATTTTCTTTAAAGATTTAATATATCTCTAAGATATAATAAAGCCTTCGACCTTCAAATAGAATAGTAAAAATGATTAAACAAAAAAGTCCTTTATATATATGTATGTATAACAAATTGATGTATTTTTTAATAAGATACCTTTTTATAAAAGTTATATTGCTTTACGATAACTTTACATGTGAAAATTATACTTTTATAAGACAAATTCATAATACAAAAATTATATCTTCATAACATAATTAATTATGAGCAATTATATATTTTATAAACTTAACTTTCCTAAAAATATAAGAATGATTGTCCACCTTAGTTTTAAACTATTACCATTGGCTATTTTAGAAAGAGATATGTTAGTTAAATGTTTGATTTTTGTTGTTGGGTTTTCTTTCGAGTGGATCCATTTGCTAAGAACGATTGGTACGATATCAAAGCTCCATCAGTTTTTACTACCAGATATGCTGGAAAAACTCTTGTGACCCCTACTCAGGGTACCAAGTTTTTTTTTTTTTAGTTCTTTTTTCTAACTCTTTTTTTCCTTCTCTTTTAAAAAATGCTTTCTTTGTATTTTATGTTAGATTTTGGATATTTTTGAACCCGAGGGGAAATTGGGTTTCATTCAGATTTAGCTTTAGCTTAGACTCTTTTTTAGCTTTTACAAGAAGATGATAAGGAAGTTTAATGTTATTTTTAATTTTTTTTATGTTATTTTCTGTTTTTCTCCATGTAATGGGAATTACAATTTTGAGCTGAGCCATGCGTACATTGCAGGTTGTTCTTGTGTGACCCTGATTATATTTTTGTTAGCTTATATGTTGAATTATCATTTCTTTTAAAAGATTAATATCTTATATTAAGAACATTGGCTACTGAATTCATAAATTTCTGAATTGAGTGAGAAAATTTTGTGTCTGGCATGAAATTTTAAACTTCTTTGAGGAGTTTGCAACAAATTGACGCTTCTAGGAATTCTAGAAAGAGGCTGAATGCAATAAGATCAATTGCCTTGAATTATCATTCTAGGGGACTCATTCGTTGGGAAACTTGAAACTTATTGTTCCCTTGTCCTCTTTGGTTTTGCATGTTGCATTTTTACTCGGCTTTATTTGGCTGCTTAAGTGACTTAATGAGCTGCGTCTACTTATAATATGCCGTGGATGGGAAAATCTTCGTGATATTTAATTTTGCATTAGGTATAGCGCAATGAACTTAGACCTGCTTAATGCTTTGATTTCTATGTACATAAATAGTTTGAACTTTGGCTATTTTTTGTTGACAGATTGCTTCAGAAGGACTCAAGCACAGTGCGTTCGAGATTTCACTGGCCGATCTTTAAGGTGGTGATGAGGATCATGCTTACAGAAAGATTCATTTGAGAGCTGAAGATGTTCAAGGAAAAAAAATGTTTGACCTACTTCTGGGTATGATAAATATAAATATCTTTATTTACCACATTTTTTTCTGTTTTTTTTAGCAATATAAATTAACAAATTTAATTTGTTTTCCTTCTCAAATTTCCAGGGAATGGATTTTACAACTGACAAACTGAGGTCTTTGGTGCGTAAATGGCAAACACTGATTGAAGCTCATGTCGATGTTAAGACAACCGACAATTACACTTTGAGAATGTTCTGCATCGTATTCACTAAGAGGCGCCCAAACCAGGTTAAAAGGACTTGTTATGCACAATCCAGCCAGATTAGATCGGTACTACCCTGATTTTCTGCAAAATATTTAGTACTTGTGACCCGAATTTTCATGACTCACATACCTTGATGCATGTTGAAACTTCAATGATCACTTTATTGGGAGTCTATGTGTGCTTTCTGTGAATTGGTCAAATCCCATGATGACTGAGTGAAGTTAGTTTTGTTTTTCGGATACGCCGCAAGACGAGGGAGATTATGACTGCACAGGCAACATCTTGTGATTTGAAGGAATTGGTTCAAAAGTTCATTCCTTAGATGATTGGAAAAGAAATTGAGAAGTCAACATCTAGCATCTACCCTTTGCAGAATGTGTTCATCCGTAAAGTCAAAATTTTGAAGGCTCCGAAATTCAATCTCGGAAAGTGGATGGAGGCCTGCTTCTGACATCCATTCTCTCTGCTTCTAGTCTTTCCCTCCATAGTATTGAACTTTTCAATAAAAAAATGCTATGGAGCCTCGCTCTCTATATCTTTGTTGCTATAACCCTTCATTTTTTTAAGTACCCATGTCCGACTCTCATGTCTAATATATTTTCAGATATGAGTATAGGGATATGATCCTCTAAGGACCACCCAAATACATAGAAAAACTCAGAAAAAATTAAACATGCTCATGTCGAATACAAACCCCTCTTGGCATTCACAGTTGAGTCTGGATAACATAGATTTGTATAGCTGAATAGGATATCAAAGTAAGACATTAAACTTTCTTTTGTGTGCCTTGTTAATTTCCCCCTTTTTTAGTTCATTTGGGTTCGTGGTGACTACTCGGAAGATGTTGGTGTGAAATTAGAGAGGCCTGCTGCTGATGAGACAATTGCCGAGGCTTCTGCAGAGGTTCTTGCAGCTTGAATGAAGGAAGACTTCTTGAATTTGTCTTCTTCATTTTCTTTTTCCCTGCGTCTAAGTGTTTTTTGTTGATCATTTTCTTTTTTTGTTGAAAACTTCAGTAGAAAATTTGTTGATGATCTTTGATGTTAAGGATATGATTTTGCAACTTACTGTTGAGTAGACAATCTGTTACACCTTGGACATGTCTGTGTTGGTATTGAGCTTTTATACAATTAAATGTTAAATCCCATTGATCCTAAAGTAAGTCTCGCTCACTCTAAATTGTTGCAGCGCTCTCTGTTCTTTAGAGTTACCACGACGAACACTCATGTGAAACATTGAATATTTTTAACGGCGGGGGCTGGTGGGTTTCATTTCAACTTAAATCTGTCTTCCGGTAGGTACGGATTAAGCCTTGGACAAAGTTTTTACAAATTACTATTTGATAATAAAAATTTACTTTTAATTATAAAATATACGCTTGAAATGCATGCTGAAACGCTTATATATCTTTCATAAAATCTTAAAAATTATTAGATTAACTCACCCAAACTCGACTTAAACTCTCAAAGAGCTTGAACTTGAAACAAGCTGAACCTAACGTGATTCGAAAGTAACTGAATCCAAATCTATCCAAGCCTACATTTTTACCATCTGTTATGACTACCGTTCAGCATGTTTGGATTGTACCTAATAAAAATTGCAGGGTGAAAGAGCTTTAAAAGTAGAAGATAGTAAGAATTACCAACTAAAATGAAAAACAGCCTCTTTCTCTTTAGAATCATCTGCATTAATGGTATGGATATTGAGATGGCATTTGATCCTTTAGAAGTTAATGGCAATTTCAAACTTGAGTTGGTTTTTTTTTTTTTTTTTTTTTTTTTTTCTTTTAAATCAAACCAAAAAACAAAAGAATCTGGTGAAGTTCGGCCAACAGCTGCTAAATTGCATTTTGAGTTAGGGTTGGCAACGGGAAGGGCGGAAAGTATTTTGCCTGCCCTGAACTGGACCCACTTCTAACTTCTACTTATTATACTCAAAACCCGTCTTCAATCTAATTTTGCTTAGAATTCTGACCCCAACCCTGATGTCAAAAGGAAAATATTCTCTCAACCCCTTCAGCCCTATTCGGAACTTTACTTATGCTTTATATTGTATTAATTTTTATAAGATTAAACAAAATAAATTTGATAAGCCTTGTAAAATATTATAAAACCGTAATTAATATATATATATATATATATATAAAATAGTTATAAGATTAAAGGCGGACAGAGCTTTTTCTGAAACTGTTCCCACCCAACATTGAAACTTCTAATAAGAACTAAACCCGTCCTGTCCCGAACTCTATATTTTTAGGGGAAAGAACACTACCTATGAGATTGGGTTGGGTCGAAACCCGACAAGTTGATTATTTTGTCAACCCGAGAGTGGGTTCAAAAGCACTTGAAGAGCTATTCGCTTCCTTTCATAAACATGATCAAGTTTGTTTGTGGGAGAGTGCAACATCATTTGCTTCACCATAAAGATCAAATAGCCAACTCCTCGTAAAACATAAAACAAAAATGGAGTTAAAAATATGAGCCATGAGCAGGGTAAATGGAACTGGATTATTTAAGAAAGTTCTACTTGTTTGACATTTTTACACGAAATTAAAAGATCAAAGTGCTGGAGACAGCTTATTGATTGATTAGATTAGAGCCTAATTCTTACAATGTTCTAAAAGCTAGGAGTAACAATTTGCTAACAGATCTTAAGCATATAATACCAGGAAAATTCCAAGGGAAACTTGGTGCCTAACCAGAACCAACAGGCCCTCTTTTGTGCGTCTGTGTGCTAGTGTAATGGTCTGAGAGTTGTTGAGTCTCGGTCCGTGGCACTAGCCTCAGTCTCCATTAGCAGAAGGTCTTGCACACCCACAAAAACGAGCCTTCTTTCGCCTTCCGGCATGTTTTCCACCACTGTAGATGAAGTCCCTCAAGAGGATACCAGTTCTGTTTTTCCCTTTGCTCTTCCTTTCATCTTCCAGTTTGAGCATAACATACTCGATGCTCTGCAACTCGAACTGCAATCTTCCGATCTTTTCAGACCCTTTTAGCGCCTGCTCTTGCACTTTTTTCCAGTCACAGTTTCCAGGTTCTTCCAACTCAGTAGAGTTTGTCCCATCTAAAGATGGACTCGCATCAACATCTTTAGCCAATTGACTGTTTACATTCACCAACTCCATGATTGCATCCTCCACCTCTTGTAATTGCTCTTTAACTTGTCCATATTCTAAATCGTAGGCCTTCCTCCTCTTTTTGATTTCCATTCTCCTTTTCAACTCTTTTATAGTAGTTTGAAGAGTCATCAATTTATCAGCATCAGAAGCAAGTCTGTCTAAGAACTTTTTGCTTGTTGCCCCGTTCTTCGGCTCTCTAATGCTGGTAGATATCTCCAGCTTGTCAATGCTCAGTTCCTTCTCCTCCTGTGTTCCCAAAGATCGATCATTTTTCAGCTCTACATCATTAAACTGATAAGATGCAATGATCTCCCCTGGTAAAATCGCCCGTTGTTTCATGTCATTGATATTTGAATCAACACCACATTCATGCTCAGCAGACTCCCATAGCTCAAGCATTTGACCACCGGCTGTGCCATTCTCTCCCTTGCTCTTTCCATATAACGAACAATCTGAGACTTGATCCAGGGGAATATCTTTCAACAATATCCCATTCCTCAATTCAGAAATTTCAGGTTTCATCTTCTTTGACTTGAGCTTTTGATGAAGCTCATCACCAACTTGCATGCCATTAGCTGAAGCTTCAATCTTGTAGCTGTTCTTGTTACTTTTTTGCTTTACAAGCTTGTTCATCTCTTCCACCACTGCCTTTTCAACTGCTTTAAGACCAGCGTGCATCTCCTGCAAGTCTGAAATTCCAGCTGTCAAAAAAGCACTTTCTCCTTCTTTGAGTTTTTCAGAGCTCGTTTCAGGATGTTCATCAGCCATTTCTACTTCCTGGTGAAAACAAATAAATAGTAATTTTAAATGCAGCAAAGTCTAATAATCCAATAAGAAAACGTAGAATACATGCAAGCATTTACAAATGTAAGTATCATGGATTGGGCCCAAGAATATCCTATTTTGAGCAAGGAACTTGCCTACAATGTGTTGGACCAATAAGTGGGTAACTAGAAACTTCTTCAAACTTGGATTTGAGATACTAAGTTGTTTCAATCACGGATATTCCCTAAATATAGAAAGTAAAATTACCTCATCTTTGTCATCACTTGGAACACAAAGCTTTGGCTGAAGAAGGGCATTATGCTCAAGGGATGTTATACTGTCTTTCAGTGAGGATATGACAGGAACATATGCAGACATCTGGACCTTCAACCCTCCGATTTCACTTTCCAAGAACTCAACCCTTTCCTTCATCTGTCCTATTTGTGCACTCTTTACAGCACTTTCTGCTTCAAGGGTCTCGCAAACTTCCGTTAGTTCGTGTACCTTGTTTTCAAGTAGAGCTTCACAGATGGCAGAAACTTGAAAATCGAAGTAAAATGATGCAGCCTCAGCCTCCCACAGCTCAAACTCATTGCTTCTCTCTTGCAGTTCGAGACTCAGGTTTTCTCCACGCATCTTTTGTTCTTTGATTTCCTTATGTAATGTAACAACTTCACAGCCCAAACCTTCATTTGCATCTCGAAGGAGTTCAATTTCCATTTTCTGTTCTTTGCTGTCTTTGGATAGTTCAAGAATCTGCCTCTCTAAATTTTCTCTAATCTGCTCAGATTCCTCACATTCCCTCGTCAGTTCCTCAAGAGACCTGTACAGTTCTGCATTCAACTTATCCGCAGCCTGAAGCTTTTCATCTGCTTCTGAAAGCTCAATGGTCTTCTGTCTTAGGAAATTGTTACCAATAATGATTTGATAGTTTAATTGGTCGTTGAAATCTTTGACTGCATATAGCTCCTTGTGCAACTTTTCAACAGTTTCATTCAGATGTAAATTTTCAGCTTCTTTTTTGTTGAACTTCTCCTCCAATTTCCCAATTTCAATTGCTTTCTCAACACCCCAGGTCTCTAAAATGAAAGAGAGAATACCAAGGGCTAGTGCTTCTTGTAAGGCAATACTGTTTTCATCTTCAAGAATAAGCATATCCTCTTTGAAGTCCGAAAATTTCTTAAGCAAAAGTCTGTTTTCTTCAAGCTGCTTGGAATTTTCCTCCTGCAATAGTAGGCAAGTTCTCTGCATGCTCTTAAACTTTCCACATTGACTGTTGAGTTCAGCATTCAATATTTCCTTCTCGAGCTTTCCATCATGCACTTCCAACATTAACTGCTGGTTCATCTCCAAAAGCTCCAGTTTGTCTTTCCGCAGCATAGAATTCTGCTTTTCCACTATCTCGAACTTATGCTTAAGGGCTAGGCTTTCGGACTCAAGTTCGCTGCCCTCTAATTTAAGTTGTCCAAGTAAAGTTAAGAGCACTGAGTTCTCAACTAGCAGCCGTTCCTTCTCCTCCTTGTTTCTTGATAGTGAACTCATTAAGTCTTCAACATTAGCCAGAATACATGAAAAAGTAATTTGATCTGATTCAATCACATCCCGGTTTCTGTTAACAGGATTAAACTGAAGAGCCCTGAAAACTAGATATATCCCTGATCTTAGTTTTTCAATTTCATCCAACAGGAATTCACCCTCTATCTGCTGCTCAAGATTTTCACTCTCCAACTCCCTAATTAGTTTATCTGACAATTTGGATGCCTCAACATGTTTCTGACATTCAATCAACAGAGACAAGTTTTTTTCCTCAAGATCTTTTATAAATTTTTGCAAGATGAAGATCTCAACCTGAGCCTTGACAGCTTTATCAATCTCTTCTTCAAACTCTTTCTTTCTGAACCTGCTTTCTGCTTGCAGTTGATGGACATGGTTTTCTAGATCTGCTAACCGAGATTCACTTGACTGCACATAACAGGTACGCTCCTGTTGTTCCACACCGAGGGAATCCCGTAATTTCTCTAGTTGAGAGAGGGTTGATTCTTTCTCCTTCTCCAGGTCGGAATATTTTTCCTCCAGTTTGCCAAATCTGAATTCCAGGATGCATAGCCTCTTTTCAACATTTTCTAGCATAGTGATCAGGCTCTCTCTTTCGCTTACAAGATTGGATTTCTCATTTTTGAGATACTGGCAGAATTCTTCTAAGGTCTTTGACTTTGATCTCAAGCCTTCAAGCTCAATATTAGCACCAGAAAGGGAACTTTCCAGCAATGTGTTTTTCTCCAAGAGCTTCTGCATATTCTCGGTCATTATCTGTAACTGAGAAAGAAGAGTGGCTTTCTCAGCAACATATGAACATTTTTCTCCCTGAAGAAATTCACGAGACTTCTGTAATTCCCCAACCAGCTCCCTTGACCCTTCCAATTTGCCATTCGATTCTGATAGTGAACTTCGTAAAACAGCATTCTTTTCCAAAAGGTTATCCATGTCTCTCAGTTTGTCATAAAGAACTTCAGTCTCGCCTCTTTGCTTACTGCATTCTTCCTTCAGCTTTGAATTCTCATCTCGCAGTTCCTTCACTGACAGTTCTATACATTCCGGACTTAAACCGACAGACAGCAGCTGTTGAATTAAAGCCTGGTATGCGCTACTCAAGACCTCAATTTCACCCTTCAATTTGTCGACCTCTTGCTGGAGGATATTACTTCGTTCAATTTGTATTGCAACCTCACTTTCAAATTTTTCTTTCAGTTCCTTCAAGCTGGAAATGTCATCCTGCAGCTTCTTTATTGAAATGGCACATGAACTGTTTAATTCATTGAGGCTCCGATTTTCTCCCTGCACCCTCTGCATGTCTTCCTCCAATTGATGGTTGCATATTTCCAACTCCTTCAACATTTGAAGCCTCTTTAGAAGCTCCGAAGTCAAAGCTCGCTGCTCCTCTTGAGATTGCAAATTCAACTTCTGCAAAGTTTGCAGTGTGGCTTCAACTTGCACAAACTGCAAATGCTCTTCCTGCAGTGATGTCTGAAGTTTCTCCAACTCCATTTGCTTCTCTGAAAGTTCTTGATCCTTAGTTGCTATCATCTGCACCAGATTATCTGCCTCTACCAGTAAAGATTGATTTGATCTCTCCAGCAGATCACGCTGTTCTTCCACACTCTTCAGTTTTCCAGCATTGACTAGCATCTCACTGTTTAATCTTTTTGCATTCTCTTGGGCACAAGAAAGTTCACTCTCCATCTTGGCAATTGTTTCCAAGCACTGCTCATACTGGGAAGCCAAAGTATCTTTCTCTTCTTTCAGCTTAGCAAGAGCTTCTTTTAGTGCTTTAACTTCACTTTCAGCTCTTTCAGTTTGCATGTTGAGCATTTTTGCATTTTCCTCAGCGAGAGAGATTTTATTTTCTAATGAAGATATCATCTCGAGACACTGCTTGTATTGTAGAATACCAGCCTCCTTTTCCGCCACTAATCTAGAAAGCTTTATCCTAAGATTTCGAGCTTCAATTTCTGCTTTGAAAGCCCTCTCGTTAAGCCCCCTTGCATCCTTTTCGGTTTGGGAAATAGTATTCTCCATGTTGGATATTCTTTCCAAACACTGATTGTATTGATGAACACCAGCGTCTCTCTCAGCTTCCAATTTACTTAATGCTTCCTTCAATATTTTGATCTCAATTTCAGCTTTGCTGGCTCGTTCGTCAAGATTCCCGGCATACTTTTGTGCTTCATTAAGTTCTCTCTCCAGGCTAGATAACTCCTCTAAAGTCTGCTGGTACTGCAGATGGACAGCTTCTTTTTCAGCTTGAATGTTGGCAAGAGTTTTCTTCAAATATTGTACTTCCGTTTCAGCTTTACCTGCACGTTCAGACTCAGACAGAACTTGGTTCTTCAGATTTTGATTCTCTATTGATAACTGAGAAAGCCCGCCATGCTCACTTTCCTTGGCTCCACCACCATTCCCCTTCTTTATCCTTCCTTCTGCAACGCTGGAATTTGCAGGCACTGTTCCTGATCCAAACATCTCATTTAACTGCTTTAAACCCCTTTTGCTTATTCCAGAGTCCGATTCTTCAGAATTTCCAGCGCTCTTTTTTTTAGCATGAAAAGTTGTAACTGAATCCTTTTGTAAGTCATCTGGATCCAAGAACGCACGAATTGGGTGTGGCATTTCTGGTGTGTGAGGCTCAATCTCAGGGCCGGAAAAGCCCGAGGGTGATTCATCAGCCAGTGCAAAAGAAACCTGGCTGGGAAAGGCTTCTGCCATGGTTTTATGGGCGTGGCGAAGCTCTGCAGTTGCATGATCATACCTCTCCGCTAATGCACGGTAAGCTCTATAGAACTCCTCAACTAATTTGATGAGTTCCGGCCGTTTTTTATAGTACATTTCCGCTCTTCTAGCAAAAGAATCCGCATCTTCTTCAATCAGTTTGATCATTTCTTTAACTTTAGAATCCATATCTGTTGAAACAGAATAGTTCAAGATGAGGAGATGGACCAAAACAACAGTAAATTATAAAGGAAAAAAGGAAAATACACATAGGCAACCAAGTAACTCTTTCATCCCATACAACCTGTCGCAATAAGATTTTAAGAGCTAAAGGGCATACGATGCAGATCAAGCACATAACAATGGTGATAGTGGATTATTGCCCTTTTTTTTTGGTTCAGATGCAGATAATGCAGAGAAAAGAAAGCTGGTGACACCTGATTTCAGCTAAATCAGTACCAGCTTGGTTTTATCATACATGATGACTGCACAGCAGAAATTCAAACAGGGAAATCTTCTGCCTTAATTAACAAAAATCAGTTTCTAAAGTTCCATCCGAATGAAGCAAATAGAAATATGTGAGAACTTTTAACATTTCACTGAGTAAGTTATCAACTATTTAGCAACTTCCCATGGCAGAAAAGATATATTACCTAAGATTTTGCCACTAAACATATGACATATAAAAGCATGAATATATGTCATCCTACTTAACCAAAAAATTATATCTATGTTTTCCATCATACAATATAATTTTCAATGTATTTGGAAAGAAAATTTATACCTGTAAGATTTTCCTGAAGCCATTTAGAATTCTTGGGGCTAATGTGGCTGTCCCACCACCAGGAATACAAGCGTCTAGACTCGGAATGTAACAAAGTCGCCATGATTCCAGCAACGAACAATAGTGCAACCGGTTTGGACTTTGTGAAAGCCTGGTCCTTATGCCAGTGATAAAAACCCAAGTAATGGATCCAGGCCAGAATAACAATTCACTCTATTCCACTACTCTATGTCTTTCCGAATTGAGCCCTTAGAAATCCTTATTTGGACGATTTGCACTTCTACAACGAGATAATCAAGTCAAGCCACTTTAAGCGTATTAAAAACTACAAAATTCACACTAAACTAATTCAAAAAAAGGGCTCGAAAACCCGATTACGTATATAGTGCAAATTACCTGCTCAATCAAGATCACTGAAATGATCTGCAATAGAGATTCTATTCCTGCTTTCAAAGTGAACAAGCACTAAACAACTGAAAAGAAAAGGATTGTGTCAGATCTTCAACTTTGTAAAGAAATGCTCTTGGAACATTTGGGTCAGAGAAACTACGATTTTTCATGATCAATTGAACAAATAGAAACGCCACGAATTAAGAACAAACAGCATGCAGATTCCAAAAAGCAGGATGTAACATAGAGCATTTCTACTTGCAGCGAAAGTGATTCAACAAAAAAGAGACAATATTAGATTGGAAAAAAAAGTTATTTGGACCCAGTGGTCCAATTACAAAAGGAATTCATCATAAAAATCTACTATTCAATGAAGCACATGACTCTGAATTTTTTTCTTTTTGGAAAGATCATGATCTTTTAGCCAGACTGATGTCAAAAAGAGAAAAAAAAAAACCATAAGGACAAAATTAAACAAAACTGGGAGATTATCAAAATCTTTAAAAAAACATCAAAGACTTGCAAAAGGAACAAAATCTGGTTATGAACTCTGATCACCAAGCGAAAGATATCATTCAAACGTCAACTATTGAACAAATGGTCGTCAACAAAAACTGCAAAAAAAAAAAAAAAAAGGAAAAAAGGCTATCTTTTCAACAAAAACATCAACTTTAAGCAAATCGCTAATAAACAAAAATAGAAAACTGAAGAAAAGAGAAATTTTTTTTGGGAAAAACATGAACTTTAAGCGCATAGGTAATAAAAAAAAAAAAAAAAACCAAAATAACAAGTTTTATCAAAAGTTTGGATAAAAAACATACCAAAAACACCCAAAAAAAACACTGGGAAATGGGAATTTGATGATCAGCAGCTGTGATAGTAAATCTCCAGCCGCATCTTTTCCAAAATTACTCCATTGTTCTCTTTGTCTCTTCAATACACACTATAAACTTCTTTATTTCTCTAAAATAAGTTATTTGCAGTATCTTCTTAGATTTGCCAGATAGAGAGAGAGAGAGAGAGAGAGACAGAGAGAGAGTAAAAAAGGATAAGCAAAGTTAACAAGGCAATGTATTTATGATTTTTCTAATTTTTTTTTTTTCCTTTTACTCTATACAAGGAAGTAATTTGCATTTAATTAAAGGAAGAGACTGAATAAGACGCATTGCAGTTCAAATTAAAGTAATGCATTGGAACTTAATGATTGGGACATTAAGGTATCGGTCAATTTGAATGCTTTTTCCTGTCTTTTCTAAGTTTTTTGGTGCTAGTATTTATTTTTTTATGTAATTTTTAATATTTAATTATATTTTTATAAATAAATAAAATTAATAAAATATTTATTAACTAAATATGAATTAATTAGTAAAGCTTGTTTCGTTCATAAATTATATTAAATTAATATAAAATTTATTATTTTTATGTTATTATAAAATTAAAAATATCAATATAAATAAATTAATGTTGGTTTTAATTTTTCTAAATGAAATAAATTTATTTATTTTTAAGGTTAATAAAAAATTAAAATATTAAAAATACAATCGTTTAATATAAATTTTAATTATTTTTATTTATGATTAAATAAATTTATTTAAAAAATTAAAATTCTTACTAACAATTTAAATAAATTTTATTAAATACTAAAATATGATGACAATTTAAAAATTTTATAAACAATAATAATTATTTTTATTAATTTAAAAATAATTTTAAGTTCGTATTTTATATATATTGTATTTAAAAATGAAAACTCAATGACAACTCTACCCTTCCTTTGAGATATCAATGATGTTTTTCTTTCCTGGGTTCCCAAAAATGTTTTGTTGTGTCTTGTGGTTTTGTGAAGACCTTTGCTTAATGACTTTTAAGTCCATAAATTCTATAATATTTTCCATTCATCTTAACAAAATCTTATCTTCAATTTAAATTCATCTTAACAAAATCTTATCTTCAATTTAAATTTATTGTATTATAATCATATTTAAAATATTTTATATTTATATTAATTTTAATATTTTAATAATTTATGTTATATAAATTTTAAAAACTTATTCGTGTCGTGTTGTGTGTGTCTTTATGATTTTATATTTATCATATTCATATAATCATGTCAAATATTATCTTATCTTCTTCAAATGGTGAATGTTGAACATATACGATTTTTTTTACAAAGAATGTTGTAGTTTAATAATAAGAGAAAGATCGTAAAAAATTTAAATTTATTAAAAATAAATTTTTAAAAACTATTATATGAATTAATTAAATTAAACCGAATTGATTTTTGTTTTTCTTTTCTATCATTATTATTATTATTATTATTATTACTATTATTTGTTTTTATTAAAAACAAATAATGGCCATTAAATGCATTTCCATAAACAATTATTTTTGTAACCGTTAGTAACCTTCAACACAAATCACACCCTCAACAGCAAGCCTAACTTAAGGAAGTGATATGCATATTTAAAATAAATAAATAAATAAAAGCAATTAAACAAAATTAAATTGAACTAAATTAATTTGTTTAGATTAATTTAGTTTACTTTACCATATCTTCCCTTATAAACTTTATTTTTAAATTATAATTAATAATTTTAAATACAATATAATTATATGATACGAATATAAAATAAAAAATAATTAAGATAAATATAAGATAAAAGATATATATGTTAAAAATACATAAATATTTTTAAATTTATATAATATAACATGCATGAATTTGGAATTAGATGGATCTATCAAAAACTCAACATATAATTAAGAGCAATGTATCACTAATTAAAATGTACAACTAATTAATCATCAAAAGGATTTCCTGCTTTATATCTTTT